>PVIC010023348.1:0-26918 GCA_004025085.1 Thryonomys swinderianus | reverse complement strand
GTGAATAAGGCCCTCAGTTCAATCCCAGATCCAAGAGGAAAAAAAAAAAAGAATTATCTCCATTTCACAGATGTGGAAACAAGTTCTAAAACAACTGCTCACCCAAAAGGTTTGTCAAGACACGTTCTATCCACTTTCTCTCTCTCTCTCCTACATGCCCAGGGTTAGTCTGTATATGGTTTTGGCAGTATGTGGATCCACAAACTTGATCTGTGGAATGAGATTCCTCTGTGAGTGAGGGAGAGGCACAGGCAGAATTCAAACAAAGGAGCCTTGGGCCTCAGTTCTAGCTCTTTCCTAGGAGCTCTTAGAAGGAGTCAAAGATGAGTTCTGGGTGGATGGAGAAGGAAGCTTCCTCCTTAGTTCACAGGCAGCAGAATTTGCAGAGCAATAATCTTCTGCAACTCCATCCTGAGGCTGGGTTGAGATTCAAAAAAGCTGAAGAAACCTTGGCCTGAAGTCCAGACTGCATTCTGGAACTGCCTGTGTGAAGCGGCCCACCCCTACCCCATCTCCAGTCTTCGGCCCACCTGCCACATGGTCACAATCTGTGATCCAGAGGGAGATGAGGAAGCCAAATGGGGCAGAGGAGGCAGTGATGTGAAGGAGCTCAGCCCTGAAATGCTAGTGCAGGGACTGCCATGCATGTGCCCGCTTCTGCCAGTTCTCTTCGACCCACTACACAGACCACCAGCTCTACCTTGAGCAACCATCCAGGCAAATGCTGGAGACTCCTGTCCCTTTTGGCCGGCTCTGGTCCTGTCATCCTTGCTGCCATGAATGCATAGTAATCCCCTGTTAAAGCCTCTGTCCATGTGCTGAGAAAGACAGAAAGGATCCCCATTGCCCTTTCCACATACTAGAGCATCTCTGACCTATGGTAACATGACGAGGTTGTGCCTTCGTTTGTCCCGTCACACCAACCCTCAAGATGGAAGGCATTGTCTGGTTGATCCTCGTGCTTGTTCAAAGTAGGTATTTAGTACATTTTTAGTAGATTGACCAATTCCTATGGTCTACTGTGAGCCAAGCCCTGAAGGGGAAGAATAA
Source organism: Thryonomys swinderianus (assembly GCA_004025085.1). Taxonomy (NCBI): domain Eukaryota; kingdom Metazoa; phylum Chordata; class Mammalia; order Rodentia; family Thryonomyidae; genus Thryonomys; species Thryonomys swinderianus. Next base: position 25,868 of record PVIC010023348.1, on the reverse strand, counting down.
ATAGAAACTGAACAAGCCATCTGCCTCCCCTGGCTCCCATATAGGCTCTTCGTTCACTCATTGAGGACATCTCTATTGGAAAAGCTGTAAGCTGAGGCCTCACATGTGGACTGAAGACATGTTTTGTTTAGCGTAACAGTAATTAGTATATTTTTAAACTGGGATGCCTTTGGGTGAGACATGCAGTCTCCAGTTCCCCATACTATGCCCCTCTGCGATCCCCCACACACATATATATGCCTCCTCCTGTTGCCATGTTCTGGCCAGTGCCACAGATTTACTTTATCCACTCAACCTCTGATTTATTGATAGTGCAAGAATTGCAGTACCTATAATAGTGAACTCTCCTAAGTCCAGGGAGCTGACAGCATGTGTGATGTACCAGGGACCATTCCCTGAGATGATCAGAGACAGCTTCCCTGAGCAAGGGACGATCTAACCTGCCATCATAAAAACAGCTAAGTGGGCCAAGGGAGTTCTAGGGAGGAAGACTCTGAGCATTAGCACAAGTATGTGTGAAAGCTTTGAGTTGTAGACAGGGCCTACTCCAGTGATGAAGAACCTTCTCAAGCTTTCAGCAATAGCAAACAGCCCACTGCAGCATGCATGCCGTAAGTTCACCACCACTTCTAGTATGTGGTGGACCACTAACACGTTTGTGGATTCCAACACTCCAGATTGGAGCAGCAGCAGGAGCCAGACTCTCAGGAACTTACCATACTCACCTCTCATTGTCTGGCCCCAGCTGTGCCCAGGATGGGGGCAGACCTTCCAGGGCTGCATGCAATACTCCCATCGTGTTATTTTACATGCTAAGAAGCCAGATGGTTTCCACAATTTCTGACCTCAAAGTTGGTGTGGCGACATCTCCAGGGAGAATCCTCTGGCCTGCGTCTACCACAAGGTCGTGTGTGGTCCTGAAAGAAATGCAGCCAGACTTGCTCCAGTGTATCAGTGAAAACCATTATGCAAATAAAGATCTGTGCCTCAAGACCTTTATGGGCTGGTTTTCTGATGTGCTGTCTGAGTAACTGGGATGGGTGGGTAGTAGGAGGAATGTAGAATTCAGTCTCTTGTTCTAACCTTGAATTTGGCATGGGCTTTATCTGTGGTAATGCCACGCAGAACAGGTTGCAAGTGACAGGAATCAAGTTGGAACAGTCTTGGCTAAAAAGGGTAATTCAAACCAGGAGTGATGTACTCAGGGAAGCCGAGGCAGGAGGATTGTAAGTTCAAACCTAGCCTGGGTAACTTAGCAATTAATGAATCCCTCTCTCAAAATGTATAAAATAAAAGTCCTGGGGATATAGTTCAGTGTGAAAGCCCTGGATTCAACTCCCAGTATGGAAAACAACAGAGTACATAATGAAAGTGATGAATAATATTACAATTAAAATTAAATTACATTTAAAATTCTTTGACTGCAAGCAACAGAAACTAAGCAGAAAATGAATTTATTGGAAGGTATACTTCCAGTGGCGGCCATAACAAACACCACAGACCACATGGCACGAAGCAGCAGAAGTTTATTCTCTTAAAATTCGAGAGGCCAGAAATGTATAGTCAAGGTGTTAGCAGAGCCATACTTCCTGTAGGGGCAGAGAGGACAGTGCCCTGTTTGCTTCTCTGGCTTTTGGCATTCCTCAGCCTTCCGGGGCTCGTGGCTACCTCACTCCAGTCTCTGCTTCCGGCATCACACCTCGCTCCCATCATGGTCACAAGACTGTTCTGGCACTTATACACCATCCCTTCTGTGCTAGTGGATTTCTCCTTCCAGGGCAAGTAGAACATCCTTCAAGCAAAGGGCTTTAGATCAGTAAACTGACGCAGGCCTGTGTTAAGCCATGATCTGTAACTCTCATGGTGGCTCAGGTTGGGACTTTTTGTTAAAGACAGCATGTTTTGGGTTTCTTTGTTAAGTTTTACTGAGGATACAAATTAAGTAAGAGCTTAGTGGATTGAGTTGGATCTAACCTTTTATGGCCACCCTAGGCTATGAGCTCTTGCCCTGCTCAGAATCTGCTGAGTACCATGATGATCATATCCACTTCTGAGGGTGAAGCTTCAACATCTGACCTCCTATACCTGTGTTTTCTTCTTCCCTTCTGATCTTGGGGAACTCATCTCCTCTCCAGCATGCCCATCCTCAACTTTCTTCAAAGCAAGGGTAAAGTATGCTGGGTTCCCTGGAGGCCTTAGAAGTATTTGTAATAAAGAGGCACAAAATAAATCCAATCCAGCATCTTGTCTTTAGAAATTTTTTATTCCCTTCCTCTACATGAGGCCAAGGAATTGGGGCCCTGTTGAGTTCCATTTCATGTGGGCCAGCATTTGCTTCAAATTGGCATTAGCCAACTCATCAAATTGCAAGTACCCAGCCAGCTCCTGGAGCTAGCAAGGAGAAGGCAGAATCTCTGGTAAGTGCACCCATATCAAGATCAGCCTGATCCAAACTTGTATTTCCCCTCACTTGATCAAACACCATAAAAGCCCATTCCTACAAACTCTTGCCAAATTTCTGGTGGTGTCAATTAACAAGTCTCTACTGTTCTCTACGGACTCAAGGTTCTTTCCTGCTCAGCTCACTTTTCACCCTCCAAGCCAAACTGGTCTTCCCTTCCAGCTAAGCAGCCTTAAGAAGTGGGGCAAGCAGAATGTTGTGCACTTTTGCATGCAAGGAAGGTTATGAGCTGCTTGTGCCTGTGTTTAGAGAGCCTTGAGTTTTTTCTGCATTCTCTCATACACCTATTGTTCATTAGGACCCTTCTCTATCAGTGACTGACCATAAAAGCACTGTGAGGTTGTGAATTCAGCCATCTGCATAATCAGTAGCCAAGTTTCGTATTTGAAGAACTCAGCCCTATAGCAAATCATAAATGATATTTTCACCATGGTCACATAAATTTCCTATATTTCTTTTTGTCCCAGAAAGTAACAACTACAATGTTTGGGCTTGCTTTCCTGACCCTCCTTTCATATTATTCTATGTAGTCACAAACAAAGCATCCTATCATACAAGCCAGCATTCCTCGATTCCTTACCAATGAACTGTGACAGATGTTGTCTCTTCTCTAAGAACCACACCCTCAATGCTCAAATGTTACCAAGTAATGCAAGAAATAATTCTTTATCATTGCAGACCAGTCTGCTGTCTCCAAGACTAGAGCACAAGGAACAACCTCACTTTGTTTTGCCCCATCACAGCCCAATAATTTTGACTACTTTACATTTGCTGGAGGGTATATTTCCTACAACTCTAGTTCTAGTTTTTGGTATCAGGAATATTTGGTTACACACAAAAATAACCGCACTGAACACAGAAGATAAAATTTATTAAACAGACTAAAAAAGGAATGAAGGCAATGCAGAGGTTGAAGTACCATAGAAAGGACCAATGAATCATCTCTTTAGGATACTGTTATTAAAGCATCCAAGAAACACTTACCTTCACTTTATGTATACTCTGCTCAAGCTAGAAAGGGATAAGAGGAACTATCACAGTCCTGCCAAACACTGACAGCAAAGGGTAATTCTCTAAGGAAACATGGAATACTTTCATTAGAATGAGGGGAAGGGATTCTGGGGAGGCAAAACTAATACGTATCTTTTACAAGACCAGCAATGGCAGAATGGCAGGGAGGTGGCTGAGTTCAGCAAACGAAACCAAAACTAAGGAGAGAGCCAGAAAGATGAACAATTGTACACAGGGTAGACCACAAGGTCTTGTAGCACCTCTTCTACAGAACACTTCCCTCCAGTTCCAATTTGGAAAAAAAAAACAATCAATGATTGGCCCAGTTCTGGCAAGATGACTGGATCACTAAAAGGAGTGGCATGCAGCTTGCCTTTGTAAGAGCTTGGCAGCTGTCATGTGAACCTGTAGCAGGTGTGAGTCACGCAGTCCCCAGGAGGGGAAAGCAGTGCTGGGCAGATCCACAGTCAGCCCTTGAAGTCTTACTCTCTTGGACCTCAATTTTATTTTCTATTAAATGCAAAGGAGACGTTTAGAAACTTTCAGGAGGAACTGGGGCCCTGGGCCTGAAGCATACAAAGCAGGACGTCTGGGGCTGTGGAATGTGGTGTGGTTCTTGTTAATGACTGAAACACTGATAATTTCCATTTGCTGTGACCTGGGGTGGGACTTTCTTGGTGGGTGAAACATAATATTCTTTAGGATCAGATTTAATACCTGCTCTTCCCTAGGCCCATATTACAGATCTGAAAATAGACCAAAGAGTTTCAAGTCACACAATAAGCCAATACATACCTGGGTATTTTGGGGTGAGGACTTTTAAGCTCATATAAGAGCAGTAGGGTGTTCACATTGGAAAACAGGTGTGGGAGAATAGTCCTGACTCTTAAGATACTTTTGGAGGCTCCCAAGAATGAACATAGCCCAATAAACAATAATAGCCACCCTCCACTTGTCTATGGTACTTTAATTTAAAAAGTCTTTCACATTCATTTTTTTACACACTCCTTGCACAAATCCTATAAGACAATAGCAACAATAATAATATAGTATCACCATTATTGAATGGGTGAGAAAACTCAGGCCCATCGACAGTTAAAAAGTAGTGGATCAGGAATTCAAACTAAGACTTCCTGACACTCGATTATATTTGTAGCACATTACCACTATCATCACTTTGGCCAACAACTCCTGGGAACCACTGAGGGAAGGAGATTTGAAATGTAGGTCCTGGCTGGCATAGTCCTCAGCAACTACCAGGCCTCATTTCTCAGGCCAACTAGGCTTTGTAACCGAAGGTGGAGAAAATTCTCTAGGATGCCTAATAGATTGGGAAATTAATTTTTTTTTTTTTGGTACCGAGAATCAAACTTGGGCATGGTGCCACTAAGCTAAATCCCTATCCCTTTGGGCAATTAACCTTTGAGAAGAAAGGAAGAGTGGTTTTTCAGAATCTGTTTGATAGAAGGACAGGATGCTAAATGTTAAACAAACCAAAAAATGCACAGGAAGCAAAGAGACCAGCCTCCTTCATAGGTCTTATTTTCCTACAGAGGTTGTCCTTTGCTTACCTACAGATCACAGACCAGACTCAACCTGCAGTTGAGGCCACCAAACGAACACTGGAGTCTAAGTCAACCTGACAATGCCAAACCTTGAGCTTTGATTGGTTATTCACTAAAAAAGGTGCTGAGAGAAACACTAGTGGACTAAGAGGAACTGCCCCTTAGATTTGTACACAGCTGAATAGTTTCCTATCCCTGGCCTCAGAGGTTTGCAAAAAATCCAGTGCAGCAGGGTGTCTTTGTTTACTCAAGTATAAAATGCACATGGGGGAAAAACACTCTATCACATCACAGTTTTCTCACGGTGAGCACCCCCATGTGATGAGCAAACAAACTTGACCCCACCCTAGAAGCCCCCCTCACACTTCCATCCCATCACTAACTCATGGCCTCCAGGTGAGTCCTGACTTCAAACATTGATTAGCTTTCCTTGGTTTTAAATTTCATATAAATAGCCTTACACATTAAATATTCTTTTGTGTCTCTGGCTTTTTTCTTGTAAAATAGAAACTTCATTTAATCCCTGTAAGTGTACAGTTCACTAAGTACCTTCACATTATGGTTTAACCATCACAGTCATCCAACTGCACAACCTGCGTATCTTCCCAAACTGAAACTACCCATTTGACACTAATTCCCCATTCCCCCCTCTCTTTGGCAATTACCATTCTCCATCCTATTTGACTATTCTAGGTATCTTATATAAGTGGAATCTTAAGTATATGTCTTTTTCCTGATGGGCTTATTTCACTTTTACCATATGTCTTCAAGGTTTATCCATGTTGCAGCCATGTGTCAGAATGATTTTTTAAAGATGTGAGTAATCCATTCTATGTGTATTTACCATATTTTATTCATTCATCAGTCAGTGTTTGGCTTCATTCTGACACTTGACTCAGCCATACTGATGTGTGTAGCATGAAAATATACAAGTAGACAACGGCTGACCCACAACCTGCAGCAGCCTGTCCAGAGGCATGTCCACAGTCAACACCCCAGGAGGTCAGGCTGTTACTGCTCAGGACTGCAGGAAGCCAGATTGCTCTCGCTAGTGATAATTCAGGAAATGGAAACAATAACTTTCAAATAGGCCAGGAATTGATTAATAATTGATAGATTTCTACATTTTTATTCCCACTTCTCAGGACCAACAAAACGGAACATCTCAGTCTTATAAAATGTCCTGGTTCTAGTTGGCTTGCCTACTGCAATCCTATCCCAACAGCTTCCAGGGAAGCAAACCTACAGTCTTCTCATTTACTTACTAGAGAACTTTTCTACTCCTCTGCCTGCCAAAATGCAAGTTAGTAGTGGCTGATGCCCTTGAGGTAGCAGTCTCTGAATTAACGGTTTTTGATTTTCCCATTTGGTTGCAAAAGTGAGTCAAAAATCACAAGCATTGCTGTCTTCGATGATGTGATTTTTCTGAAACAGAGAACATCTCTCTGAAAAGCTACAAACGAAAGAAACTAGAAGCATCTCTCAATTTCTGCACTTTATTCTAGAAAACTAATGGCAAAATCTCATACAAGTATTTTACTTTTAGTTACAAATGAAATCTGGTTTGGTCTCAGACAAGTTTTTCACCAAAAGAACCTTTGATGTTTTGCAGAGTTATCCCACAACGTACTGCAGAGCATCCAGCAAACCTGCTCCTGCCCACTCAGTGCTAGTAAGCCTTTAATTGTTGTCAGTGAAAACTATTTCCACGTATTTTCAGAACTAATCCAGTGGAAAGTACTACATCCTGAGAGTCATGTATCTCTAGAGAAGCTACATGACCATGTGCCCAAGTCTTCGTGAAAACAAAATGAAGTAACCTACAAGGATCTGCATTGTGACTATCACATAGTAAGTGCTAATATATGTAAATTTACTCCATTCCTGCTTCTTGGTCAGATTCTTAACCTAACCAGTTGGGAACATCTTTCATCACCCTTGGCAACAGCAGAGCAATTATACAAACAGGATATGGGATTTCTGTATTAAATACCATAGAACAGTTCGACTCAAGAGACCTATACTTACTTTTTAGTGTAGAGTGACTCTTCTTCCCCACAGCAGGGAGAACTTTTTGTTGTTGTTGTTGTTGAGATAGGGTCTCGCTTTGTAGTTCAGGCTGGCTCTGAGCTCACTATGTAGCCTAGGCAAGCTTCGAACTCAGCAATCCTGTCTCTGCCTCCCAAGTGCTGGGATTACAGGTGTGAGCCACCACGCCCGGCAGGGAGAATTTTTTTTGAGACAAGGTCTCACTTTGTAGTTCAGGCTAGCCCTGAGCTCAGTATGTAGCCAAGGGAAGCCTTGAATTCACAGTAATCCTCCTGCCTCTGCCTCCTGAGTGCTGGGATTACAGGCATGAGCCACCACACCTGGCACTGTGGTGTGTGGTACTGATTGCTGGGGTTATGGGTGTGACCCACCAGGCCCACCACTGTGGTATGTGGTACCAGGGATTGAACTCAGGACCTTGCGCTTGCTAGGCAGACACTGCAACCACTGAGCTAAATCCCTGGGCCAGCAGGAAGAATTTTTAAGACTAAGAGAATCCAGCCTGGGGAACTATTTCTGGGAAAGGATGTATATACATGTGCAGGATTTGGTTCCCACTCTGAATACTGGGCTCTGTGTGGCATGGCTTTATGCAATAGAAGATAGGGAATGGTGTATTCCAACATCAGCCTCCTGAGGCTCCTATGTTAGAGTCCCACTCTGGGTCTTTGTCCAGGCTGTGCCTTCTGTTTAGGATACTTTTTCTCACTCAATTCCCATCCTCTTCAACCTGGCCTTCTCTTACATGTTTTCCAAGTTTCCAGATATTTATTTCTCCTCCAGTCAGCCTAGAAGCACTGACTGTCATTCATTCATTCATTCTTTCTTTCTTGTGTGTCCAGAGCCGTGCTCTTCCTCCTCTCGTATTTACGATGTTGTGTGCTTTTGTGCTTGACTGAGTCCCTAGGTGCTCTACAAGAATTTCCTTTCATGTATCTTTACATTGGTGACAACTAGCTTTGTCTCTGACACATGGGAAAAGTTTACCTATCTCTTTGTTTCGGGAGCTTTGGATCCTAAAATATACACAGCATACAGTCAGTGTCATAAAGGTTCACACCATTAAGCAGGTGTGTATTCAGGACTTCATTTTTAAAGACAGTTTATTTAAAACAAAGGTTGACAAGGAGTAGGAGGAAAGAAGGAGGAAGAATAACAAACCTAACATAAAAGTATATAGGAAGCATCTCAAAAATTTTTTTAAAAAAAGAAAAGGCAATGGAAGAAGCATACATATACAAACTGCTGACCTCAACTGATTATTTACATCCAAACCTTACAAAATAGCATTTCAAGTCAGCACTTTAGCCAGTGTTATTAGTTTTTGTTACAAAAAAATTAAAACTACAAACTTCACATTTTAAATTGTCTATTAGCAACAGCATTTAAGCTTTTTATTTTTAAATCAAAGTTGGTCCGAGTGCAAGCTGGTGAGATTTTTGCCAAACACAAAGAAGAACATGGATTCCAAGGACCATGACTGTAATCCTGATGAAACATAAACATGGTGCTAAGAAAGCAGGGGGTGCAATAGGGAGAGTGGATTGAGCAGGAAAAATTCCTTCACAAATGAGGAGCTGTCGTTTTTAGAGGCATCACGGTATTTTAAAAAGGATACTGGGTAAGAACCAAAGGACCTGGATGTAAACCCTGGCTCTCCTACACTGCAGTGACATGGCCTTGGGCAACACACTTTACCTCCCTGGGCCTCAGTTTCATCATCTGTAAAATGAGAGTCACACCTGAGTCTCTCTCCAAGCTATTAAGTTTCTGTAGATAAGGGGCTGTTTCGATTATCTATTTCTCCTTGAATGTACTTTGGAACTTTGTTTTTTTTCAGGACTCCACTCCTGAAAACTGTTTATACTTCATTTTAACATGTAAATTGTTGAATGTATTTTTTATTTATTTCATCAAAATAGTTTGAATTGTTGCATTTTATTTAAATTATTTATTTAGATTGTTGAATATATTAGCATAAAGTTGTTCCTAAGACTCTGTTACTAACCTTCTAATACCTACAGAGTCTCTGGTGATGTTGACCCTCTCATTTCTGACAGCAGACCGGTTGATGAGTTTTATATAGCATTATAAATTTCTGGCATCTAACAGTTGCTAAATGAATTTTTCCTGGTTGGAGTTCCAAGGAGTCAAGTCTACAGTTCATAATTACTTCAGAACCTTAGTTCTTTAGTTCATTCATGTTGTGTATCATTCTAAACATTCATCCTTCTCGTCCTCAACCAAATTTTCATTCATCCAATTAGTGGGTGAGCAAAAGAATAAGAAAAAATTAGAAATGTGCTTCAAATTCACAAGTGGGAGAGCAATTAAGATATTCTGAGACTGAGATTTTTAAAAAGATGTAATAGGGTGGGTCATGGTTTTTGAAAGTACAGGAACCCTCAGGTTCCCTGGGAGCTTGAGATACAAATGCTTAAGCTCAATGAAAATGGAAATATTTTAAATTTACTATTCAAAAAAAAAAATGAGTAGGACTTGCCCCTCTGCTTTTCTGTCACTAGAAAATAAATATTTTCCTTGCCAGGAAAATGTATCTGATCTAAAACAATTTGACTTCTAGCCAAAGGGTTCTGTCTAGCAGAGCAAAGGACTTGATAAGCTAAGGACTTGCTGGGCCACTCTATTGGATGTGGATATGCTTAAAACAAAATAACCTCCAGATCAAGGTTTCTGGAGAAAAAATGAGCTTTCCTTTACCAATATTTATGGAGAAAAGCTGACCTTTCCTTTACTTAGATCTTCTTTAGGAAAGAAGAGAAAAACTTTCTTCTCCAGTCTCTTTGTTCAAAGAGGAAAGAGACGAAGGCAGAACTGTCAGCACAGCAAGTGATGTGGGCTTTGCATGCTCAGTGCTTTGGTTTTTAAAGCTTGGCTGTCATACCTATTAATTCAGCTGTTTTCAACCCTAAAAATGCCACTTAGTCTGTGCAAAAATGGATGGTCACTTCATTTTAAACAGACTCATGACTTACCTATTCTCTGCCAAGTGGGTCCAACCTTTTGACATGCTTAGGCCACAATGAGTGAAGAGGAATTGTCTTGGGCCACATATAAATATAAAACACAGTTCATGCATAGAAATAACAAAACTTTGTGTTTACATCTGTTATGCCTGAGGCCTGCAGTGAGACATGGCTATATGTGGTTCTGCAGAGTAATGCTATGAATCCTGATTCGTATTGGCTGTATTGCCTTGGGAAGGCATAGTCCTCTCCAAACCCATTTTCCTACCTATGAAATGGAGATAAAGTACTTAACTCATGGGACTATTGTGAAATTTAAATACTACCTAGTCCAGGGGTTGGCACAGAATGGTGGTCAATAAATGGTAGCTACCATTTATTATTCCTGCAACATCCTGAGATTGCCCTCTATTTTCTTTATCTACAACACAGCTACTTCACTGGATAAGTCCTGAACACCAACTGCCTTTTGCATTTTTAAAAACTTGCTTTAGTGGCAAAGAACAAAATCTGACTGCAGAACTATCTCTGCCTTTCCACTGATTCTCAGGTTTAGGGAACAAGAGCAATTATAGAATCAAATTACAATATTCTTTGGTGCAACCTAGTCATGGTTTCTCTATCTGAAGGAAACAGTGTTACAAAAGAATAAAAAGGTATTTGTCTTTCCCAACCGTGTTCTCTTTTCTGTGTAACCAGTGTGGTTATGAGCCAAAGCTGCTAAAGACAGCTCTACCTTGTCTTTTTGCAAAGACTCTGCTGTGATTCAGCTCCTACATCTGCCTCTGTGGGTTCTTGGCTGCTACTGGATGGGCAGAGCAGAACTCATGGACTCGTATTTTTCTCTTTTCATAGCTAGGTCACCTAAAAAGAAGCAAAGCAGGAGCAGATTTCTGTCAGCTGGGATCCCTGGGACAACTTAACCTAAACAGACTTAAATCTTTTCCTCAGGGAAGGGGCTGCTCAGTTTCATGTCCCCAGAGTGGAGCCCTGAGTTCCAATCCTGTTCTTCCTGATGTTGGCCATGTCACTTTCCTTCTCATAGGGTCAGACTAGATATCATTATGGTCCCTTCTAATCTGGCATTCTCTATGTCCAGACTGAGCATCCTGGAGTATTCACATTGTACTTCTGGACCTCTCAATAGCAAAAGAAAAAATAAAATAGTCACATATTTTAATGTAGATTAAAAAAACCCAATGCCCTGTACCCCTGCCCATCAGGAATGCAAAGTAAAATGCTACTTGTGTAATTTTTCACATGAACAATGAGGGCTTCCAAATCCCTTTCCCTCTGTGGACTGAACACAATGCTGGGCTTGCTGAGAGTTCCTGGTAGGCTTGTCCCTTTATCAGATCACCTCTCCTCTTAAGGCACTGGGAAACATCTGTGATATGACTGTAGGCAGTTGGGAAATTGGAGATGGATGAAAGACATTGAAACAGTAAAGTTCAACTTGCAAAACAGGTACCAGGCTCCTCCTGGGACTTGAAGAACAAAAACAAATTTCTCGAGGTGTTCTGAGGATCACTCAACTGTCAGCTCCAAAAGCCAGTCAGTGATGACGACAGAAGGCTGAAACCATGGTGGAAACCAAGCCTAATTTTAAATGCAAAAAAAAGAGTGAGGTTGGCTCCCAGGATTCAACGACACCCCCCCAACAGGTTCCTGACATCTTCGGCCCCCATGTTCCACAGTACCATAATCTTATAGAAAAGAGGTGAACTGTTAAAAACTGTACCTGTACAGAGAAACCACCACACGAGTGGGGAATCCATTTATAATTTATATATATAGGCATATTTATATATTTTTTAAAAGTCTTCCAGAAAGAACAATCAAAAACTACTAGGAAAAGAAAAAACAAAAAGATAATGTAGCTGGGGATTTAGCTCAATGGTGCCACTGCCTGCCTTGTAAGCTCAAGGTTGAGAGTTCAATGCCCGGTACCAAAACAAAACAAACCTATCAAAAAGATAATGTGAAAACTTCTCACCTATCAACCAAGAGTCTCTGTTTCTAGGGTTTAAAACTCTGAGTTAAAAGCGCCAACATAAATCTTCAAAGTAATATACCTGACCAATGTAAATACACACACCAAGATGGCACAATGACTGTCAAGGTAGCCCTTCCCACTGGCGCACATTCCTGAGTTCACAAAGATGCTGTGAGAATGACACAGAGTAAGTGCTGGCTGACGAACGTGAGATGAGCCATCTGGGAATTCACCAAAGCCCAGGGCTCAACCTTGCTCAGAAATTCTGCTGCCGCCTCTTCTTAGCCTCAATAGCGTCCAGGATTGGCTGCCGTTTGGACTGGTACTTCTGCCGGATCTCTTCAATCTCCTGCTCCATCATGGGGTCTAGAGCCAAGAGCCTCTTCTGAAGGTCCTCCACTGTCCAACTCTTAAGCTAGAAGAAAAATGAGACACAGTCACCAAAAAGCACAGACCAATGGCAGAAGGGCAGAGGAGCCTGGGCTTCCCAGAGGGAAGGGAGACAGGAGAAGGACACTGACTGCTGTCAGAGCAAGCGTGGGGTGGTGGTGAATGACAACTCACTCCAGTTAGTGGCATATCACAAGCTGTTCTGAGACAAATTATCCCTGGAATAGTTCTAAGTACTAATATTTTATTATTTAATGTGGCCTAGCCAGGAACTCTGGACACTTCCAGGTTCTCTATTGAGTTAATAAATGTTCACTGTTAGGGCACGTATAACAGTAACTTGCTGTATGCCAAATAATGACTGCCTCTTGGCTCTGCCTTTATCCATGAGAGGACCACCTAGACAGCGCCTGCCTCTCTTCCTGGATCTGTCTCCCAAGGTTGGGAGTCACATGCTCCCCACCCCTGCCTTCCATACCCTCAGTGTCTTCACAATACCATACCATCACCACTAACTTTTACTGGAGCTAATTATAGGGAAGGCACCACTCTCAGTGCTACGTATAATCATCTACATATGACACTTCAGCATGTGGACATAACCTTTAAGTGGGGGCAGGGTTGGGGCATGATTAGAAAGACCCTGAAACCTCTGAGGTTAAGTTTCCATCCAGACAAAAAGGACGTGATATGTAAATTAATAATAACATATACTGCCTATACGCTTTTTATGTGCCAGATCCTAAGTGCTTTACATAAACTGATTGATTCAATTCTCCTAACAGTATATTATTCACCCCATGCTAAGATGAACAAGCCAAAGAGGAAGGCTTCTAAATAACGTGCCCAACATTTCCTGGCTGGCAAATAGCAGAGTCACGATCCCAACCCAGGCAGTATGGTTCCAGAGCCCATGAGCTAGCAGCCCCGTAGAAGAACCAGCACAGACGAGCCTCAGGACTCGGTCTGTGTTTAACATACAGCTCTGCCTCTAGCTAATGCCGTGAGACTAGCAAGTTTCCAATTTCTTGAGGCCTTCCTCAGCCACAGAAGTTGCACAATGATGCCTCACCTTGTCCACAGTAAGAGTTAAATGAGATCTGCTGCCTTATGTGTGGAGCATGACCAGTCTTCACTGCCAGGGGCAAGAATGAATGTCGACCTTATCCACAGCAGGTTGCGAGCCTTCATCCTGTTGCTCTTCAGTGATTTAAAAGGCACAGTGTATCCAGAACTCAAAGGCCTATCCAAGTTTCACAAGAAATCTGTTGTGCCCATGTTTTTAAAACCATCCTCTCCTTCAGCCCCTTCCTGCAGTCTCAACAGTGAAGTGTTAGAGAAGGTCTACACTTCTTTAGGAGGTGGCACATGAAGGAGTGCTCAGTGATCTCCTTAGAAATTCTTTAGTGTGACCTGTCACCACAGGAATTTTCCTTGGCCAGCTCCAGGGCGGCTGTCAGAGAAGTGAGAAAAGCCCACCAGTTCAAGACCAAAGGTCCTTTGTAATGTGAGACTGGAAGACTTGAGAGTATGGGGAAATGCTGGAAAGCTGAGCTTAAAAAAAAAAAAATGCTTGTTTTTTTTTCCAGGCTGTGGTTTTATACCACCTTGGATATTGATGTTTTTGGCCCAGGGGCACCCCAAAGACTGCCTAGTCTTTAGCTTTTAAAATTCCTTCTCCAAAGAGAGAACACCCCAAACCTGACACTGAAAGTTATTGGTAACTTAATTGTTAGAGTCACAGATCCTAAATCTGTATAGACTGCGTATCAAAGAAGTGATTCCACCACTTGGGTCTCTGCCTTCTCCTTTCGAAAACAGACATTCCTTGTTCCTCACCTCTGGGCTGTAAGGAGACTTCGAGGAGTTAATGGGTATAAACTAATACTTAGCTCAGAACTTCATACATATATTTCTAAACAGTAATAATTCCATAAATGGTTATCACTGTTTATACTGTTGCTATAACTGTTGAAACTTTTTTAAATTGAATTCTTTATTGGTACAATTTATATACATCTCACAATCACACATAACATTGGGGAATCTGCACCAATATATGACACAAGTTAATTCTCATTTTTACCCATATCCCTACCCACCCCACCTCCTCACCCCTATATACATACTCTTATTTTCTTTCAGAATCATATTTATTCCTTCCCCTCATTACATTCCCACACCAAATTTCCTTTGGAAATTTCCCATTCTACAAAAGCTGTCATACTTTCTAGAGCTCATTTGCATCTACAGGTGCTCATATCAAAGATCTGGTATTTGCCTATCTGTGATCTATTTATTTCACTCATTAGCATGTCTTCCAGGTATATCCATTTACACATAAATGAATCGGTCTTGTCATTCTTTATGGCAGAATAATACTCCATTTTATTAAAAAAACCACATCTTCTTTATCCAGTCTCCAGTTGATGGACATTTGGGTTGTTTCCAAGATTGAGCTATCATGAACTGAGCTGCTATGAACAAGGGTGTACATCTGTCTTTCCAATGTGATTTTTAAAATTCTTTTGGGTATATTCCTAGCAGGGAGATAGCAGGGTCAAATGGGACCTCTAGTCCTAGTTTTCTGAGAAATCTCCACACAGATTTCCACAGGTTGCACAAGTCTGCAATCCCACCAACAGTGGAGAAGGGTTCCTTTCTCCCCACAGCCACGCCAGCATTTATTGTTGGTTGATTTTGTAATCACAGCCATTCTTTGTGGAGTGAGATGAAATCTCAGTGTTGTTTTCATTTGCATCTCTCGAATGACCAGTGATGTTGAACATTTCTTCATATGCTTCTTAGCTGCTTTGACTTCTGCCTCTGAGAAGTGTCTGTTCATTTCAGATGCCCATTTTTGAATTGGGTCTTTAAACTTGGGGAGGCTGATCTGTTTAAGTTCTTTATATATTGTAGATAATAGCCCTTTGTCTGATAAACAGCTGGTAAAGATTTTTTCCCAGGTTGTTGGTTGTCTTTTCGCAGTGCCAATGACTTATTTTGCTGTGCAGAAGCTTTTCAGTAGGATGAGATCCCATTTGTTGATTCTTTCTGCTAGTTCTTGTGCTATAGAGGTTTTATTCATAAAGTTTCTGCCTAAGCCAATGTCTCCAAGAGTTTTACCTAACCTGTTTTCCAGCAGGCTTATTGTTCCTGTTTTAATGTTTAAGTCTCATATCCATAGTGAGTTTAGTTTTGTGCATAAGAAATAGGTCTAGCTTTAACTGTTGAGACTCTTAAAGGTCTTGCCTTCCATATACAAGCTGTTCTTAAATCTCTGATTCAAGCAGAATTAAACAAGTGAAAAAGATTTCTACCTTATTTTATACCAGTAATGCTGAAGGGCTGATACTTTCCCACAAGCAAGGCCCATTAACTTACAGTTGAACAAGGTATTTTTCATCTATCCATTTATCAAATATTCATTGAATTACTATTGGTCAGCACCATTTGAGGCATGTCGGGTGCTTCAGTGAAACAGAGCAAGTTTTTACTGAGGTGAGACAAATAATAAACACAATAAATTATTAAATTATTCTCCCATTAGAAAGTGATGTATGCTTTGGAAAAAGAAAAGCTACAACAGAATGAAGGCAGTGTGAGAAGCGGGAGGGCCAACTGACTTCACCCACTAGGATTAAGAGGAACAGTAAATTGCTACACTGCACTGACATCCAACTTGCTCTGCAGCTTCAGCCAAGACCCTTCTCAGTGAGCTTGTTCCTTACTTTTGCAAGATGGCTTACTAGATGGTTTCGGAGCTCTTTCCACATTCAGTATTTCCCAGTGTGTGACATATGGATCATATGTATCAGAATCATTTGTTAAAAATACAGAGCCCCTAGACACCAACCCAGAGATACTTAACCATATCCCTGGGTGATGTTTGCATTCTCAGAAGCTACTCCTGTATTTCTTCAAAATCCTCAAATGTGAAAGGATGGTTCTGCACCTTTTCTCTTGTTTTTTTTCTGTTAGCAAAATAAATGTGGCTTGTCTCCAGTCCCAGGCTTCACCCAGGGTTCCAATTTCTAGGTGACCCCATTGCCCTCGATTTCAACTGGTGTCAACAAGCATCCCTGCTTCACCTCAGCTCCTCCAGTCTAACTTATGGCTGCAGAAGGCACTTGGGGCTTGAGTTACACTTGACCTATTAGAACACAGCCAGCCAGACACTGTTGAACAGATGGTCACACCATCCAGGTATGGATTTTTCTGACAAACAAGCTCAGACAATGGTTTTATGGTGCCAAGGGAAGCACTTCACCTTCCTGGTCTTTGGTGACATAAATAAATTTTAAATGGATATCTTTCAATAAAGTAACTCCAGTTGTACAGCTGTACTACTGCCAGCATCCCAGAGGAGCAAATTATTAAACTAGCTGTGTAAGTAGCATGAAATGATTTCACCAGCTAAGGGGAACGCACCTAGTATAGAAACATCCTCTATATATGTGGTTCTCAGATTTATATGTGTGGGGAGCATCCTCTGAGCTCCAGATTCATGTATCCAGATCAAATCTGAATGGGCACCTGAGTCCCTGATATCTCACAGAAATCTACTTCTTACTTTCTAGATAAAATTCTTAAGTATTAACTCTCCCTTATCCCCAAACCTTTTCACTTTACTTCTCAGTCTTCTGGACCTCAGAAATATTCCTGATCTTTCCTTTCCCTTATCACACTCCTGCTTATATCTAAACTTCAGCAATCCTATTGACTTCTTCTCTCAAATACCAGTATTACTCAAACCCAGCCAAGGTTTTCTGTCTCCACTTTCATGCCCTCAGTCCAAGTCAACATACTCTTATAGCAACAAACACAACTAAAAACAGAAATACATCAGATTATACCACTTTTATGTCTCTTTCTTCACTTAAAATCCAAATCTCCACGGGGTATAAAAGCACCACCTCTCTGGCCCCCACTTTCCCTTCCAATTTCATTACCTATTTACTACTTTCCCCTTCAGTCAGGGCCCTCTAACCACACTTTATTTTTCTTTTTTTGTGGTACCAGGAATCAAACTTAGGACCTTGGATTTGTGAGGCAGGCACAGTGTCACTGACCTAAATCCCTGGCCCCAGACTTTATTTCTGATCCTCAAACAGGCTACATATTTTCCATCCTCAATAGCCAACAGAATTGGTGACACTTTTGCTTGGATGGCTCGTGCTCTGTTCTTTCCTGTTCTTTACACTTTAGCTCAGTTGTTAACTGCACAGAGGATGTGAAGGAGCCTTTTCCAACTATCTTATCCAGAGAGGTTGCCCCTCTGTTTCCTTCAAAACAATCACGTACCTCATATTATCTGTATTTCTTTCACTTGTTCTCTTACTGAGGTGTTAGTTCTATGAGGGAGTGAATAGTCTTGTCTGTCTTACTCACCATACTACACATAACTCTGGCTGAAGGGATGAATGAATAAAATACCTTCTGTTTCTAGCCATACAAGGATAGAAGCCATGGGAACCAACGGAGCAGACTTACACCAAGTACTCGCACAAGCAACCAGGTTCTGGGCTTAGAGGACTCGGTATAGAATAAGAGGTAAGTTTCTGTCCCCAGCAAGCTTTTAAACTTAAAGGTAATTCTTGCTCAACTGCTTTTTGAAATCAAAGAAAATCTCTGCTCACTAAGAATCATGTTTGTTTCATACTGGCTGATGAGAAGCAGGTGTCAAATTCTGGGTCAACCAACTGGAAAAGGCATGCCCAGTTTAACTTTTACTGAGGCACAGAAGAACAACCACAAGAGAAACACATGTTGGAAAGAATGAGATAATCTAAACAGTAAGAGACACAGTCGTTCTGCACAAGCCAGAGTGCATGGCCACTCAGAGCCACAGCTCATTAGTCAGTGTGAGTTCTCTTCATAGGAGAAGTCACACTGGAGAAGGAAAGACTAAAACGAGCTTCTTAATCATGTGTGTTTAGCAGTTCCAGACTCTCTGCAGGCTGATCACACGTCAGTCCTGGGTCGGGGGAAAGGGTGAGCTCTGAGTGGATGATGCTAATGATCTGCAGTTATCCCACAGCCCACTGTCCGCATCACACCGACCACAACCTCTCACCCAGTCAGGTGATGCCTGGTGTCTCTGGAAGGACAACTGAGCCAGGAAGGCTGCAGATGTGCAAAGATATGATCTTTGGAAATAAGCTTTTCTTTAAAGAACACCTTTTTCTAAGTTCAAAATTCACCCTCACTCTGTGTTAACAGGGTATGATGCTCAATTCTACACATACACATGGAGGAAACATGTTAATTACTTTAGTGTTTGCCATGTGTTAGATGGTGAACTAAATGTTTTATCTGCACTATTTCATTTAATCTATTTCTAAAGTAGGCACTATGATCATCTTACTTGTACATATGAAGTTGATAAGAGTAGGCAAGTAATTTGCCTGAAGTCATACAATAAGTACTTGGAAAAGACAAGTAATTAGAAGCACTCTGGAAATGTAGCTGTATTATGAAAAATATAAAAGATTGAAAGAATTATGGTCTTAACCGACATTAGATACATTACATGGTCCTTGTATTCAAACATGTCTGCTGCCCTATCATGATGGGTGACTTTACTGATCACCC
The DNA here is from genome assembly GCA_004025085.1 of Thryonomys swinderianus. NCBI lineage: Eukaryota > Metazoa > Chordata > Mammalia > Rodentia > Thryonomyidae > Thryonomys > Thryonomys swinderianus. Next base: position 6,815 of record PVIC010023348.1, on the reverse strand, counting down.
TGGAATTTAGTTTCCTCATCTGTAAAATGGGTGTGCTACCTTTTTTCTTGTAAACACATCAAGTGCTTCCTACATGAATAGCATGTTGCTGAGTTACAGTGACTCAATTCAAGGTGGCTTAATCAAATCAAGTCAGTCAACATTACTAACAGTTCTACAGACTAGGAACAGGTAAACAACATGAATACATAAAGTAAAATATTGGTGAGATACTTGGCTAGCTTAGAGGCAAGAATACTGGCTTTGAGCTCTGGCCCTGGTAGCTAGATACTGTTGGGCAAATCATGTAGCATGTGCCTTCATATCTTATTTTTAATAGAAGGATTAGAAGTATTGACAAAATATACCAATGTACCTGGTGGACATACAAGAAATGATTGAAGACTGTAGTGAATGTTTAAATATTTGAAAGGTGTTTCAGTCAAAGACACACTACCTTTAATCCCCCCTTAAAGTAATTCCCCTCACTTCAAGCACACGTATCCCATCATTCTTGCCACTTCTTTTCTTTTTCAGACAGGGTCTCAGTCTGTAGTTCAGGTTGGCCTTGAACTCACCATGTATCCCAGGCTGGCCTCAAACTCATGGTGATCCTCCTGCCTCAGCCTCTTGAGTGCTGGGATTACAGACATGCACCACCATGCCCAGGTCCTTGCTGCTTTCAGAAGCAGCTCAAGACGTGCTCTTTGTATCTTTAAAGGAGTCATCAAAAATACAGTGAATAGGGCTGGAGGGTTAGCTCAGTGATTCCAGCGCCTGCCTCGCAAGCGCAAGGTCCTGAGTTCGATCCCCGGTAACCACAAATAATGCTGGGTGTGGAGACACGCCCACCAACAATCAACACCGCATACCACAATGCCGGATGTGGTGCAGGCGTAATCCCAGCACTTGGGAGGCAGAGACAAGAGGATTGCTGAGTTCGCGGCGGCTTGCTTGGGCACCATAGTGAGCTCAGGGCCAGCCTGAACTACAAAGCGAGACCCTGTCTCAAAAAGCAAAAAAACCCCCAAAAATACAGTGAATACCACTGCTGAGTGCCATCCAACAGAAAGGCGATCTTGTAAAAGGCATGACAGTGTGTCCTCATCCATCTTATTCATAGAGCTGACGCCATGCAATTTCTGGCTCTTCTCCAAAGTAAAAAAGGGCCACGAAAGGCAAGAGTTTGAAACCCATTCAGGATATCAAGGCAAACATGACAGTAAACTTAAAAACATTCACAAAAAGAACAGCCAGAACTGTTTCATGAAGTGGCATGAACAATGGGATATGTACACTTGAAGCAAGGAGGAATGCTCTGAGGGAAATAAATGATAATATGTCTTATACTGTAATAATTTTTTCGTTTTGTTTTTTTTTAGGGTTTTCTTTGAGACAGGGTGTTGCCTTTGTAGTTCAGGCTGCCCCTGAACTCCCTATGTAGTCATGCTAGCCTTCAACTTGTGCCAGTCTTCCTGCCTCTGCCTCTGGAATGCTGGGATTACAGGTGTGAGCCACCACATCCGGCATTGTGGTATGTGGTACCGGGATCAAACTTGTGCTTGCCAGGCAGATGCCAGAATCACTGAGCTAAATCCCTGGCCCTATAATAAATTTTTTAAAAATTTAAACACGCATCGTATTTTTATATCACACCTGGTAGTTGGGAGCTACAATGTTAAGTCTTCTGGAAAATGGAGGAATTATGTAACACAAAAATAGAAACTGTTCTTTTAAGATGAGCTCACAGTACCATGCAGATCACAGAATACACACAGAGAAGCATCTCTAATGATCAGTGTAAGAAACTCCAAGTCAGGCCAACCTGGCTTACTTCCTCTGGATCAGACCATAGCACAGTCTTCAATCCATCAGGCATTAATGTATATTCTGTACAAATACAGAAAGCTGACAGGGACTGATTTCTTCTCAAACAGACTTAGCAACTCTGAAATTTTAAATTGAGTCATACCATACCAAGAGACCAATTGTGAAGCTCTGGCTGATGCCCTCGTTCAAGGGAATTACACTGACCAGGAGCCTATCCTAAATAAGCAAAGACGAGCTAAGCTAAACACATGAGGATGTGTGGTAGAGCTTTGTCCTGCCTTGACAAGCCCCATAGCGAACAGAGCCTGGCCCATATCCTTGTAGAGGCTTTATACTCATTTCGAACTCTGGTCCTCTGACACTAGAAATTTTCATCTTACAAATCTAATGTGCAAATGATCCCATAAGATGTAGCTAAAATCATGAAGGAGATATTTGCTAATGCTTTTAAAGACGAACTTCAATTCCAAACATTCCAGACCTGAATGCTCACAGGGCTGTCTCAAGTGTCACAAACAGTATTTCTCAAATGCATCATCTCTTCAGGATGGGCAAATCAGACCGATCCTCTCATAGATGATGTTTTATCATGGTCAGGAATGAGGAAAGAATACACCTTGGGAATTTAGCAAGATGACAAGGAAGTTTAATAAAAGCTAGAAAGCTGAATGAAGGTGCAGGGTGACATTCCACACCTTCAACAACAGCCACTAGAAAGCTGGCAGAAAGCACAACACAGAAAACACACAGAAGCCCATCAAAAGGCACCTGTTGACCTTGACTCAGTCAAAGAAGAGACCTGTCCTATCCTGATGGGAACCTGTCTCTATCTAGCAGTGGGAGAGGTGACTAGTAAGATGACATTCTCAGGTGATGCAGTAACCACTCATTGATGAGGAAAAAGACGACCCAGCAGAAGTGTAAGGAAGCTGACAGCCAAATCACAGCTTGTACAGATGAACTAAGCATCACCCCATCAGTTTCAAAAGAACTTGCTCCTTAAATCTGTGATAATTTTAGTATGAAATTTCTTCTGATTCAAACTGGTCATGTCAAATGATGCTTCTGTGAGGCCCCTATAAAATCCTGCAGCTGCTCCAAAAGGCAGAAAAGCAGCAAAACTATAATCAGTTAATGATTACTTCAACCCACTTTGACTTTAGGATCACTTCCAATAGACACAATATAATTCCTCTATTATCAAAATTCCAACCAAAGAAACCGTGACTGCGTGTACACAATATTATTTTGTAAGAATACAGTCAATTCTGGGAGGCTGAGGCAGGAGAATGACAAGTTTAAACCCAGCTTAGGTGATTTAGTGAGATCTTGTCCAAAAAGAAAAAAATAAGTAAAATTTAAAAAGGGCTAGAGATGTAGCTCAGTGGGATGGATCTGGGTTTAAGCTCCTATAACACCAAAAACAAAAATAAAAAGAAGAAAGAAGAGGAGGGCAGGAGGAAGGGGTAAAAGAAAAGACTAAAGTAAACAGGTAAGCTTGAACTCTGGCACTGGTCTCTTAAAAGATTGAGCTCCAACAACCTGCAGATCACCTCAATGGGCCCTCCTAAGTGGACAAGGCACAGAGATGTGTGTGTGTGTGTGTGTGTGTGTGTGTGTGTGTAAAGGAATGAGTAGAAGTGATTTATTAGAGATGCAGAAGAGGCCTGGGGGAGAGAGGAGGGAAGGGAAAGGGCTACAGAAGAGTAAGAATGATCAAAGTATGCTGTATTCACCTACCAAAACTCATTACCTACACTCCCAGCACTTGGGAGGCAGAGGCAGGAGGATTGCCCTGAGTTTGAGGCTTGCCTGGGCTACATAGTGAGTTCAAGGCCAGCATGAACTACAAAGTGATACTTTATTTCAAAAAACTAACAGTGACAAAAACAAAAACCCCTCATTATTCTTTGAATTTATTGGTACATTTTAGATACGCATTATGACCACATTCATCACGATTTGTACCTGTACATGACTTATCTTGACTCCTGTTTTGTCTCTCATTCCCCTCCCCTCCCTTGAGCCCCTCACCCCCATCATATACATAGGCTTTGTTTCCATTGTATTCTTTATATTTTCAAATGTTTTCTTTCCCTTCTCTGTTTTCCCATCTCCCCTTTCCCTTTCCCTTCTGAACATTTTCTTCATATTTAACAATACCTATTATATATTTTGGACCTCATTTACACCTTTAGTTTCTCCCATTAGAAAAATGATATGGCATTTACTCATGTGAGTCCTATTTATTTCACTTATGAGTATACCTTCAATGTGCCAAAACCCATTATCCTGTATTGCTAATATGCAGTAATATTTTTTGTTTTTGTTTTTTTGGAGACAGGGTCTCACTATGTAGTTCAGGCTGGCCCTGAGCAGACTATGTAGCCCAGGCAAGACTTGAGCTCAGCAATCCTCCAGCCTCTGCCTCCTGAGTGCTGGGATTGCAGGCGTGAGCCACCCCCCCCCCAGGGTTGTGGTATGTGGTACTGATGCCTCACCATGCCTCACCATGCCCAGTATTACTGTATGTGGTTACTGGGGATCGAACCAGGGACCTTGCACTTGCTAGACAGGCACTGGAACCACCACTCAGCTAAATCTCTGGCCCATATGCAGTAATTTTTAAAAGGATATGATTTGATAAATAGAGAAACAAAAACACAAACAGTGAAAGATGTTTTCTTTCAACAATGAAATTTTACTATAATATAAAGTTTATTATTTGCATACTGTTATTTAAGACTTATTTACAAAACAAAATTAATTTCTGAAGTACTGTTATAAGCTAAAATTTTCTCCAACTCTGCTCTGAAAATTTACAGCTTACTATCAAAATAACAACACACTTATTTTGATATATTTTTGGTCTGTGAGGTTTACAATGGCTTTTGGCCAAAAGCAGTAAAACAGTTTTAACTTTTTAAAATCCAGATTTTTCAAACTATCTTTTTATTTTCACATTTTTTATAAGTGCATATTAGTCATACAGATTAATGGGTGTCAGGTTGGCAAATTCATCTATGCGCACAACATACTTTGATCATTTCCAGGCCCTGTCACCCCAGACCCTTCCTCCCAGTTTCACACTGGGATAAATTCCTCATCATCTCAATTATACGGCAAGAACACACAAGGATCTTTCACACCCTGAAGACAAAAGAATAACAGATCTTGTTATGGTTTGACTGTCCTTCCCTCCAAAATTCAAGCTGAAATTTTTTTTCAAATTGAAATATCATTGCCATTGTAATAGTATTAATAGGTGGGGTCTCATCAGAATGATTAGAACGGATTCATGCTGTTGCCATGGGATGAGGTTTCACATAAAAAGGATGAGTTGGTCTAATTTTTCTCCATGTTTCTCTCTCATTTGCCCTTGGACAAGGGTAGGAAGCAGCATAAAGGACTCACAGATTCTGGTGCCCTGCTCTTGACTTCTTGGCCTCCAGGTATGAGAACCAAATAAGTGTGTTCTTTACAAGTTAATCTGTTTATAGATGCAGAACATGACAAACCTATAGCACACATGCTGCAGCCGACTATTTATCATTGAAAGCTCTAAAAGGTTCGCTGTTACTAGACTAAGATGATCCTTAAAGGCCTTGCTAAGATTTAGCATGACAACTTTAATCATCAGGTACCCATTCCATGTCAGACACTTGCGGTAGGCCTGCCATGGGCAGGGGCAGGGTGTCAGAGAAGTATAAGAATGCGTAAAGGCCAAAAGACATACAGTGGCCTCCCTTAACACTAGGAGGAGAGGGAAATGGGTTAGTTAAATCATGAAACAAGCTACAGTATAAGGCAATATCTAGTAGATGCTAATGATGCCAATTAGAGCTACTTTTTACTAAGTACTCTGCGCTAGATGTTGTACTCAGCACATTGTATGCATCTTCTCATGTAATTCTCGAATGTCCATGAAATAAATAATATCAAGCCCATTTCACGGAGATAAAAACTGAGGCTCAGAGAGACACAGAGATTTGCCCACAGTCCCATAGCTTGGTGTGAATGAGGTAAGTTATACGCCCTAATACTTCTTTCTACAAAATGCAGTCAATTCTGTCAAGCAAACACGCAACAGGAACAGAGAGAAGGAAGCATCTTCATTGTCAACTCTATGAGAGATCTTATCTTTTTCTACATGTAGAGTGGTCACTCTTACTCAGACAAAGTTCTGAATTTTAAGAGTTTTCCAAAACTGAAATGCAGTGCTCACTTCACAGCACATATGCTAAAAAGGGAAATGCAAATTTTGTTCTTTCCAGTAATTATCACACTTGAGAGACACAGAATAAAATAAAACAAATGAAAAGACTCAAAATCTCATTTGTCAGTATTTCCAGTAACTACTCAGAACTTTTTCAAGCCCCTGCTTTTTCACACCTCCAAGATTCTGCTGAATAACTCTACCTTCTGGGTAGAGGAATGACCTTCCAGCTCAGACTCCAACACCCTACTATCCATCAACGTCATTTCCTTTGCCAAAGTAGGAGCTATTTCAAGTAGGGAGTACTATATATCTAATATTTTCTCAGAGAGGCCAGTAGAAAAACATCCTCAACAAAAATTTAATGAAGAAACATGTACATAATCTTTAAGTTTTAACTTGAAAATAACAACTTCTTATTGGGTTCTCTCAAACAGTCAAGAAGATATCAGGTTTTTAGAAGTAAATAATCAATACATAAGTGTATAAGAACAATATAAATTCATTAAGTAAGATTGCCAATTACTCACAATTGACCCATTCCTTCCAAAACCAAAATTCACTCTCCTGATTACAAGGAAAAATGGACATAAAAATTCATGCTAGTCTTATTTGTCATGATTGCTCTCTAATTAAAAAAATCCTATATTAAGCAAACCTCTAAATTGGTGTATAAATTTTACACTTAAGCGAAAGTGAGAGGAGAAACTTCGGGAAGCTAGCAACAACCATTAAACTTCCTAGAATAACGTAAACTCCTAAAGGGGGTGGAGATCAAGAATAGACCCGA
>PVIC010023347.1:0-26917 GCA_004025085.1 Thryonomys swinderianus | reverse complement strand
CCTCAATTGCTATGTTTTTTAACGTGAGGATGATAACTACCTCATGAGAACTGTTAATAGCAGCTGTCATCTGCGGAGTTCTTTCTATGGACTCATATCTTTTGCAAACATGTTTGTACCTTATCTCTGGGACTCTTCGCAACAGTGCTGAGAGGCCAGAACTTTCCTGCTTTCTAGGTTAAAATGATGCTTAGCTAATGGACCGGTCCCCTTGTCACGTGACCCTGTTGCTCGCACACAACCCAGCTGAAGCTTTTAACCCTGTACAGTGTACCTAGTCCTGCCCTGCCTTGGCCCAGAAGTTTGAGCACACTGAAAGCTGCAGCCTCATGCAGATGGGTAACTACTCCATGAACTCATGAAGGTCAGGCCTGACCCCATAAGGACACCTCCTCATCATTTCTTAAACACAGTGGCCACCAGCTGGCTCCATGGCTCGGGCCCACCCCTCCCCCTGCCACAGACCAAACGCCTGGAGTGCAGCCACGTCACATGATCAATGGCTCATTTCTGTTTGTGAAGTTTCTCAGCCAAGAGGAAAACCATTAGGTGTCAAATTGCAAGTAGAAAGCATCCAAAAAGCTGCCTACTCCAGCACCAGCTCCTGCCAGAGGACCTTAAATAAACCCGAATGGAGAAGAGATGTCTGAAATTATTCTCCATGCAGTGTATTTAGTTTGTTACATTAATACATAAATCTCGATTTCATCTAATTAATCAGTTTGAGTTCTAAAATACAGCAACAACAACAAAGAAACTCACAGGTCTTTCTCAACCTTTCAAGTCCCTTCATGAGCTTTTTGGAGTAAAAAGCTAGTCAAAATAGTACTTAGGAGAAAAGACAATACTTATGTAAAGAGTTAAGTAACCAAGGCTGGGGATTTAGTTCAGTGGTTACAGCGTCCACCTGGCTAGGGCAAGGTCCCAAATTCAATCCCCATATTACATACCACAGTGCTGGGTGTGGTGACTCAGGCCTATAATCCCAACACTTGGGAGGCAGAGGCAGGAGGATTGCTGTGAGTTCAAGGCTGGCTTGAGCTGTATGGTGACTTCAGGGCCAGTCTGAACTACAAAAGTGAGACCCTGTATCGAAAAAATAAAGCGTTAAGTAATCATATTTACATTTATCTTTAACTAGAGGTGAAGAGTAAGGTGAGTTTTCTAAGAATCAGTGGCTGGGTATCACAGTAAAGCAGATGGAAAAGGAGAGGCCTACACATAGAAGAAAGTCAGTGCACCATAAAAACCATGATTAAACACTGAAAGTGTTTCTCCTCCATTAAAAAACTATTGTTTTAATACAATTCTTTCAGTGGGAACTGCACAGTTGAGTAAGTCAATCATGCTAAGCAGCTCTGTGGACCATAAATACTTGACCAAAGTGACAGCTGACAAAGATTGACCTTAAATGCTTGACCAAAGTGACAGCTTATTTAAAAAAAATAACTCTCAGAAAATAGAATCTCCCTATGCATTACATGAATTAATGAATACTGTGCTTCCTGTTTTTCCCCTTGCAGGGCTCATAATGTTGAGGACTCCCAGAGCAACAATACCTGGAGGGAGAAGTACTCTGCCCTCCAGAGTTCTTTCCAAGAGAGAAAGGAGGGGAAATGGGAGGCAGAGAAGTCCTCATTCTATTTTATTTTATTTTATTTTATTTTATTTTATTTTATTTTATTTTATTTTATTTGAGACAGGGTCTCGCTTTGTAGTGCAGGCTGACCCTGAACTCACTGTGTAGCCCATGCAAGCCTCAAACTCAGCAACCCTCCTGCCTCTGCCTCCAGAGTGCTGGGATTACAGGTATGAACCACCAAGCCTAGCCCCAAGTCCTCATTCTTGATGCTTAAAATGGGAGAGGAGGCATGGCCAAGAAGAACAAATATAATATTTTATATTTATGCAAAATATATTTTCCCAGATAAAAAGGAAAGGGGAGAGGCTTGTTTATACTCATTTCCTATACTCCAATGCCTTGGGAATAATTTTTGGACAGACAAGGTTGTCCATGGTTGTATTATATCCCTCATGGCAAGAGCAGAGGCTGTGACTAGGAAACCAGAAAATAGTAAAAGACCACTGAGGAAGCTGGGGGATCAGTCAAAGGAGGCAGCCTGGGAAGATAAGGCAGTGGTTATCACGCGAGAAAGGATCACCACAAAAGAACGGAACATCAAAAACTGTGACAGTTAAACTGTCTGTCATTTAGATTAGCTTCAGAGCTGCAAGGGGATTAGTAAAGAGCACTTCCGGGTGTGCCTGGGTGGACCAGGAAGGAGTGACTTTGGGGACTATATCTAGTCCCTGGCCTCTTCCTCTTTAGTAGATCATCTGCAGTGTTTCCCAGCCTCCAACATCCGAGCAGCGTTTCCCCACCACCATGATGCTATGGCCCTGGGGCCAGTTTACCATGGACTTAGCCCTCTGAAATCATGATCCAAATTAAACTTCTCCATGTTTAAACTGTCAGTTCTCAATGTTGTGTTCTAGCTAGAAGAACACTTTCCAGTACAGAAATCTAAACATTAAGGTGCCACTGAAGAGTCCAGGGTGATGCAGGAGAGAATTAACTTAGTATAGACAACAGTGAAGGGTCAGGAGAGGAAGTAAAGCTCTAAATTAAGGGCCAGAAGTTACAAACACAGCAGTAATGAAAGAGCCAAACTGCATTCTCTGCAATCAATTCAAAGTACTAGTAACCAGCAGTACATCCAGGAAAGCTTAAAGTGCTTAGAGTTGATTATAAAAAGGAAAACAAAAAACATCCTGCCCCTGGGACAGCAGCAGTTTCAGACTGAGAAAAGGTACAGTACAGAGGTATCTGTTTATGAACTAATTTGCTGACTATTTTGGGGAAGATTGTTGCACTTGTGTTTGTGTGGGGAAGGTGGCCAGGGTCAGGCTTGTCTCCTGATGGGGAGTTTGCATATGGAAGCAAAGTTTTGCTGAGCACTTGGGTTTGGAAATTGAATTGTTTGTGAACAGAAGAGTTCATGAGCTGTGGTGATACTTTATTTGCACAAAACTGAGGTCATTTTTTTCCCCTCTTGGTGTGAATCTGCAGGAAAAAATACACTAGTGAAAGAGAGGAGAAGAGCAGGAAGGGGAAAAGGGAAGGAGGAAAGAAGAGGGAGGAGGTGAACAAAGGAAGGTTATAAAAGACCCTTGAGAAACCTGTTTGCCTCTCATCGTGACAAGTTCCTTCCCTTGTAGTCTGAGGGTGGGAGAGGGGGTGGTCCTCAGCCACAGAGAAGAGCTGTGAAAGAGCCTGCATCAGCGAGCTCTATAAATCAGGGGCAACAGATATACAACGTTGAGTCTGAAGCCAATGCAGTTTGTAAGGACAGCTAGGTCGATCACGCTAAGAAGCTCTGTGGACCATAAATTCTTGACCAAAGTGACAGGTGACAATATGGCTAAGAAGCTGTGTTTCTGCATGAGATACTACTTTCTAAACTTGACCATCATAGAGGAAAGAAAGTTAAAAGGTGCTCTGGAGGAGAAGGAAAACTGGACAACATACAGCTCCTGCATGAAACTTCTCATCATTGTGAGTGACCAGCTGCGTAGTTCCAGTGGCTTCCCGGTGCTGTCGGGACTATGGGAGTCAAGGTCAAGCTCTACAAGTGTGTGTAGCTCACCTGGTTAGGAAGCTTTGTCTTATGAGGTAGCTTTTGATCTCCTGAGATAACTAGTATTAGAAACAGAGAACTGCACAGTTGAGAAATGGATATAGGCATGTAGCAAAGTTAACTGCCAAGGTCAGGAGACCACTGTATAGAGAAACTGAACCCAGCACAGACTCAAGTGATATTTCAAATGCAAAGTAGAGAGTCACAAAAGAGATCGTGGTTTCCCTAAAAGGAGACTCTCTGATCTCCCCACAAATGCAAAGAAACAGGTAGACTCTGAGGTGTAAGACAGCAGACCTGAGGCAGCAGGTTCCTACCCTAGACAGGGGCTGGTAAAACGGAGATGGCGGCTGGTATGCTAGGACAGAACCACGTTTTCAGAATAATTGAATGTGCTTTTCCAGCTGAGTATGCTTCTTCCTTCTTTTTGAACCTCCCATTACTTCATATTTTATCAGCTTTTTCATTTACTTTGTTATTTTTCTAACCACTTTCCAACTCTTGGGTGGTCTGGAAAGACCCTGATTGGTCCAGCAGAAGTAATCCAGGGGCCAGAAGCAAGCAATGTACGCAGAAAAAGACCGTGATAACTTGAAGACAGAAATGATACCTACTGAGGAAATATTGTCACTAGAACTGTCACAAGTTTCAAATTCATTATAATTATAAGCATTCATCTATGCATATATACATATTTCCCCAAAATCTGTATTTTTAAAATGATCTTTATTCAATATGTGTCTAATTTACCATTATATTTTATTTTTTCCCAGTTGATTTCTTTTTATTTCAAATGATATTAAGGAGGATATTAAAGTACCTAACATTGCATAATCTCAATCTATCATCCAATAGATAATTATTTTGGCAAAGAAGATTCATAGTGGGGTCTTCCAAAAATAAATTAGCCAAAACTAAATCAACTAAATCACATATATAGAGCTCAACTGATGCATTTCTATGTTTGTTGTGGTGGGTTAATTAATGGGTAACTTGGGACACCCAGCTGAACCGCATCAGCGTGATTGGGCGTGGAAGACCCACCTGAGGATTGTTACCAACGGCACCAAAAGAGAACTAGAGGGAAGGTGGTGGGCTGTTGGGTTTGCAGAAGCTCGCTGTGGTTGGTTCTCCTGGTGTGAACTTGGCTCTTCCTACTGGAAGAGGAGCCCGGTCCTCGCCGTCACTGAGAATGGCTGCTGTCGTCATCAAGGGAGCTTCACCACGAGCGTCGCTTCCGGGCTCCAGTGTAGGTCTGTGCAGATCCCTCAACCTGGTGGCATAAATCCTTCCCCTAGTGGCCAGTTTTTCCAGCTTTTCTAGTCTTTGAGTCTTCCCAGGAGAGCTCCTCGATACAGACAAGCATGAGGCATGGTCATGGGCTCTAGACTCTTGCTTGGATGCATGGAGGACATGGCCTTGGACTTTAGGCCTTCAACTCGTCTCATGCAGAGATTGACATGGGATCCAGACCCTTGGCTAGGTTCTTTACGTGTCTAGTGTGTCGCTAGATCTCCTGCACTTCTCTGCATTTGACTTTTTGGGTGACTATTATAAAATAATCATATAAATTATGTGTCCTGAACTTAATCTGTTTCCCTTGCAAACTCTGAGCCACTGCAATGTGTTAGACACACGAGGCCTTTGCAATATTGCTCAGCTTTGGAGCGAAGAAAAATATGACCTAATGTAGATCTCTCTCTGTCTCTCCCTCCTTCCCTTTTTCCCTCCTGTTTAGTGTTCTGTGAAGTGAAGAAGAGGATATATATGGCTGTAAAGATGAAGTATAAGAATCTCATCACTCTGGGAGGATAAGGTAGGAGGATTGCAAGTCTCAGCCCAGTATGGCAATGTAATGACTTAGATCCTGTCTGTCTCAAATTTTAAAAGGGGTCAGGTGTATAGTTCAGAGTCTGAGTTCGACATCCAGCATCAAAACAAAGTGCAAGAGGATACTTGTTCCCAGAAGGGCCATTGCACTGTCAGAACAGTGAGACAGGAATGCATTTCTGTAACAAGTAAGTGGAAATACCATACAGAATATGGGATAGGAAAAAGAAATTCTTTTCCACAGAAAAAATGAGATTGATATCTCTTTGTGGCACCCGTTCTTAAGTATTAGCAATTTTAGTGTTGTAAAATATCAGAAAGCAAGTATGACTTACACTTCACACTGCGCTGACAGCACGTAAATTACAGCCTTCAGAAGCCCACCACAAATGTGTAAAACCATTGCAAAGGTTATAGCGCGACCTGGTGGTGGTGCCGCACACTACAATAAGGTGAAAAAAGCTGTTCAAACTCGTGAAGTACCTAATATTGCGTAAACCCAATCTATTATCCAATAGATAATTATTTTGGCCAATTTATCTCTGGAAGACTCCATTGTGAATCTTCTCTGCCAAAACTCAGAGTAAAAAAATTAACCCGAGGGGGGAGTGTTCTCACAAAGTGTTATATCCTGTCACTTAATAAGAAAGCATCATAGATTGGATTAAAATCTTTAAATTTTTATTTACTCATTTAGAAAGAAAAATAGATTTCAATTGAAAGTGTTCAAACAGCCCAACTTTCACAGATTCACTTTTTCTGCATTAAGTTATTCCCATAGAATTAAATTTAAAAGTTATTTAAGACATTAATAGTTTTATCTTAATGAGAGAAAAGTTGGAGTTTCAAAATTAAGTGAAAGAAAATTTATATAAACTCAAATCAAAATTTAAAAAATGAACACGTTATATTGTTTGTGTAATTAATAAGACATGTTTCACTTAGATTAAAAAGCCCAAAGTATGTATGGTTTGCTTGTCTGATATCTTATGATACTGTAAAACCCTGGCACATTTTTATTGTACATGAAGTTTATAATATTTTGAAAAGTTGTCTCTTTATCCTCAAGCAAGGTTTAGAATGGCCAGCTTGCTACTGTACTGCAAATTCACATTATAGTTCTATCTAAGCTGTGATAAGAATTGAGCTGCCAAGTTAGGGGATATTTACTTTCAAGAGAACATTAAAGAGTTTATTTCTTATGACATTTTAGACTATAAATTATTGGGATCAGAATTGCTTAAGGCTTTTGAATGTTCTACTAAGATTTTCTTTGTAGTCTTTTCAGAAAAGTATGTAAACACAATCTACAGTTTCCACACTATATTCATGATGGGGCCTGAGACATAATATCGGTAATATTTACATTTTTCAAAGATGTTATTTTAAAGAGTGTAATGCCAGCTTTATTTCTAAACTAATGAATCACAGTTGCTTTTAGAGTTGATCATTCTTACTTAGATATGTATCATTAAAAAAACATCAGTTTGAAAGATGATTATTTTACCAAAATTTATAGACTATCTACCTTGCTGTCTATAAGGGGCAAGCCTGACATAAAATAACACTTCACAATGAAAAACAATAGTTCTCTTTTTAAATGATACATAGACTTTCCCTTGGTAAAATTCACTTATGTGGAACATGTTTCTATATAAATGAGCTATATAATCTTATAGAGTCTTTATTCAAAATATTCTCATTTTAATATTTACCAATGTTTTAAGTAACTGTTCTGCAAGAAAATCAATGTAGTGCTTCCCTATAAAACTCACAGAGCATTGTGATTCTTGTTCTGTGCTAATAAGACACATTCAGTTAGCAACGCAGAATATTCCATATCCAGCCAAGTGGAAGATAGTAACATACCCACTTTTGCACCTCTCTGCAGATAAAAAGTCTCCAGTGGAGGCTTGTGAGGCATCATGCTTCTGTGAACTTTCAAAAAGAACTCCTTCCCTCTCTTAATGCTCAGAAAGACTGAGTCAGGTAGAGTAAGAAATTACTTTGAAATGTGGTAAGAAAACTGGACAGGGGGGACCCAGAGCCACGCGTCTCCTTTCAGCACAAAGAGAGGCCACAGGACAGTGGAGCTCATTCTGTTTCATGGGATTCATTCACTCCTTTAACTTCCTCGCTGTATCCCCCCACTCATCCATCCAGTCTCCTGGCAGGAAGGTCTCCGTTTTCTATGCTAGAGCACCCCATGAGCAGTTGTGGGGCACTGAGGTGGGGCTGGGGCTGGCTGCAGGGTTTCCCACCAACTTTCTTCCTTCCGTGTCAGACTCTTCTGATAAACGTGTCCAATCCGGCCAGGGCCAGTGCTTGACATGCCAGTGACGTGCTCGCTGGGGTACGGCGTTGCGGGGAAACACAGTGGAGAAAGACACGGGGCCAAAATGTGCACAGAAGGAAATGGTGGAGACAGTTAATTACCATGGCTAAAATAATCTAAAAAGTGATGGGTATTGAAATGCATGTGTAGGGCAAGAGTCGTAGTGGCTGTCTCTGTTTCTTCCTTAAAGTTGACCTGTGAACTGTGAACTGTTCTAAAAACTTAAAAGAAATGAGTAAGTTATGTTCGTGGCTGAAACTAAAGTGTCTTAATCCTGTAATAACCATCTAAAACATGCTTATGGACCACTTCTTGCTACTGGAAGCTGCTCCAGAAAGGTTTTCAGAGATTCCAATATAGCTCCTGGTTTTGAAGAGTTCCAGTGGAACACGGTCTCCGCTGCACGAAAATAAGATAAAAGAGGAATTAATTCTGGCTCAGGTGGTAAAAAGATATTTACAGAATGAATGGTATTTGGAATCTGTTGTAGAGGGATAAATGAAAAGATTTGAACTTGGGATTAAAGAATGGGGCTGAACAAAAGAAAACATTAAAAACAGACATAATGCCTCACACAGGAAAAACTGTTGTGCTCAAAGAGCTATCTTCCATTATAAAACATCACAGTAGATTATTAAAACTGCCGATATGAGAATGGATATATGGATAAGAATTCTGCTAAATACAACATATTTTACTTATGAAATGATATTTTAGACCGAGGAAGTCAATGTGAAGTGGAAAAAATGTCAAAAGTGCGTGGAGAGGACAAGAAGATGAAAAACTACTAAAGTCAATAAAAGAAAATTAGGGAATCCAGAACAGTATAAAAAGAAAAAAATCCCACCTTTCCACAAACACAAAGGTAGATGAAATGGGACAGACGTATGGGGAGGATAAAAGGAGGACATCATCAGAGAAATTATTCAGGAAATTAGCATTAATTTGCATATTGAGTGGGCCTGTCAGCAATTAAGATATCAAATACCTTTAAAATATCTTATATCTCAGGGTACTATGAAATTTTCAAAATATTGATAACCAAGAATATATAGTACAAAAATCTCAGAATTATAAAAGGGTCAGAAAACAGGAATCAGGAAGCAAGTGGTATCAGACTTTTCCTTGGAGAGGAGAGGAAAAGCGAGTGTGGTAAAGATAGGATACAGGTTTAGGGGGACAGAGGAATTTGGGTGAATGCCTTCCCCACCTCCCTCTGTCCCTCCTCTCCCTCTTCCTTCTCCTCCTCTAACCCTCCTCCTCCATCATCTTCCTCCTCTTTTCCCTACTCCTTTTACTTCTCCTGGAAAGATGCCTTATATGTAAATATTCACCGAATTTTATTAAATGATAACTACACTGCAAAATGTATCATCTTGCAGTGTTTAATAAAATTACTCTTCAGTACTGTATAAATACAGAGTCGATTATATTTCTGAACTTCAGATGTTCTCTGATAACTGTAGAACATCGAGTTAAATCACAGCCTAAATAATCTGTACAGAAAGACTTGTGGGTTTTAGTAATATAGCTAAGTTGTCATTGGGTTGACTGATTCTGATCTTTTATAACTTCCTACATTTAAACTGTGAACAAATATTTTGCTACCATTTGAAAGACAAAAATGGAGTTTATTTTCCATTGACTCATATTAAAATTTGACTTCCATGATTTTATGCTACTTTTAAACAAAGAGAAAACTGCCAAAACATGTTTTATGTACAAAAACAATTTGTTTTATTTAAAGAGTCACCTTATACAACTAAAGTGAACTGTGATCCCAGATCAGGAACATTAGATTATCCTAAAGGAAACCCACAAACTTGCCCACACATTGAAAAATCCAGTAAGGTTTGCTGTGTTTATATCATTGAGAGGCATTTGCTCATATAAATCACATGAGTCTCACTGTTGGGTGAAATTTTCTCGTTCTGTGTTAAGAAAACTACAGTTCTCCCAGTGTAGTTGTGTTCCTGCACAAAGGATCTAGAGTTAGTATTTGGGATTCCCAGAGGCTTCCCAGGTAGTGTGAGGATCAAAGTCAAGATTCAGTATCTAGGACAAAGAGCAAATGGATTAGTCCACAGTCGCTAACCTAAGCAGAATACAAACAAGCAAAAAATGAATCGTGAATGATTAAAAATACACGACGTAAAAGAGGATGCAAAACTAGTCAGTGTTGCCCTCAATTGCAAAATACTCTTTGCCTTTCATCTTGGATCCCTCTTAAAATTTGAGAAAAACTGGGATACTAAGTCAACTCAGAACAACTCAAAGCAGGAACATCCTAGATGGCCTTGAAGAAGTTTTGGATTTTGTTTGTTTTCTGTTTTGTTTGTTATTGTTGTTGTTGTTGTTCATTTGGTCGGTTTGCTCTACCAGGAATCGAACCCAGGGCTTTCATATGGAGCTTCTCTTTGGGCAGCCCTCATTGGTCCCCATCCAGTGACAATTTCACTCCAGAAATAATTGTATTTTCATATCATGAGCAAGTAAGTTTTGACTGAGGCTAATGGAGCAAGGGTAATGCACAAATGTAAAATAGATAAGGTAGATATTTTCAGGCTGCAGTAAGATTTTGCATACACATGGCTGCATGTACATATCATGTGTCTATGAAAATACATAATTACATATATAGTGGTAGATTAACTTGAATTTCATACACACAGGAATGACTTTCTGTAGTGTATGCCTCACATATTGCAATTGTTTCTTGTTTTTGTTCATTTACATACAAGTTTAACTGGGTAACAGTCAGCTTCTAGGTTGTCATGAAGAGTAACCAGGTACAGAAGTATCTGTCTTAGGTCATCTTTGTGAAAACAAAGGGTTCATTTACTGTAAACAAATAGAGGCTTTCAATTATCTTACAGCTATTAATCAAAATTTACCAAGAATTTTTGATCCAGAAAAGAAAAAAATATAAAGGGAAATGTAATGTTCTTTTTACAAAAGAATATTGAAGAAAACCCTGAAAGACCCTCAGTAGAATAAGTATCTTCATATAAAACAAGAAATAAATCACCCAATTTGGAATGTATCTTTTTAAAGAACCTTTAGATCATTCCAGTTGTAAACTTCCCTACTAGTTTTAACAGACCCTTATTTTCTTTGAAGTTATCCATAAAAAGGTCTTTATATCAAGAACATTTTGAAATTTTTAGGGAGAATTACCTCCCACTTATTTAGACTTGACCTGGCACTGTCCAAATATTTTACCACAAGTCTACAGTATAAATTAGATACTAAAAATAATATTAGTTGTAAGAAGTAATACATTTTTCTAGTTAATATTTTAAAGAGTAAAAAAGGAAAGGTGAAAATTTCACTGAACAAATGTTAGAATTCTGAAAATAGCTTTTCACTTTTAAAATTATCATTGCAAAGACAGCTAATGCCTTCACATGGTTTGTTATTTGCATGGAAGTATAAAATACATATGTTTTCTGAAAATATTTATTTGTTGCTTATGTACAGTTATTGGTGTGAGAACTCAATTTTAAGCTAACCAAATGCATCATTTATTTCTAATGAATTCTGAGACTAAGAATAAAAGTAAACAAATTTAAAAGAAGTGTAGTTTTTTGTTCTACAAACAGAGAATAGGATTCAGAACTTATCCATTAAATGGATTAGGCTTTTTAAAAATTGGAACTTTTTGGTTAATGTTTTGACTAGGTCTTGCAATTGATAGTGGTTAGCAAGGAAATATTTTAAGTTTTCTGACAAATTTCCTATGAATGTAACTAACAACTAAGACATGAGCCTGTAATTCATGCATTTTCTTTTAAAGGATAATATCTTGCATATTCTAGCACAATAAATTTTACCTTCTATTGATATGTACACTTAGAATAATTGGCCTCTGAAGCACTGCTTTATCTGCACTTTCCTATTTGCAAAAGAAAAAGCACATTTCCAAGATGCTTTTCAATAGAAATTGCTGTGGCTCTACTTCCTAAGAATTTATCTTATTTCTCTGAAAGGATGGTCTCAAGGGAAAAATATATGGTTTAAATGCACACTGTCTACTTTGGGAAGATAGCTCTTGCAGTTGAAACCTGTGAAGAAAAATATAAATTAATCTTTAGGTTTGTACTTTGAAACAACTCCCAGGTAAAAATAAGATTCCCTGAACACCCCATCACATGGGTGAACTGAGCATGAGGATCATAAGTTTTTAACTATTTTCTAAATGCACTGGTTAAGAATCATTAGCAGAAACTAGATGCCTAATTTTGAGTGATACATGACAGAGAAAAAGGCAAACTTGGGGTCTTTCTGATCCCAGACTAATTCTCTACCTCTTTTTCTCCCAAATAAGAAGGGGTTACCAAACTTACTTTCTGTCATCTGTGAAACAGGGACCAGGAACCTCACAGTATCATAAAGATTAATTGCTATTTCTATATTAGTTCTTATGTGCAGTACGTAGAGTTTACATTCCTTGTGAGGAGTTGATACGTGTACATAATAATCAAAACTCCTTTATTCTTCCTCGTGCCCTTTGCCTCATCTTTGATATCCTTCCTTTTTTATTGTACACATGTGCAGCACTTAGTTGCTAATTTTATGTGACAGAAAAATTAAAAGTAGGCGTGCAGAGTAAATACATTTGCCTTACTTACTTTTCTTGCTGCTGAAACAAAATACAGGTTTTGTTGGCTCACAGTTTGTAGAGGCTTCACTCGGTCACCAGCTGGCTCTGAGACAGGATGGTGCACGGTACAGGGTGGCAGTCCATGGCAGGGGAAGATGGCGAATCAACAGCATATTCTTGGTCCTCTTGGCTTATTCAGCCTACTCAGGGCAAGTAGCAATCATACCATAATCCTAGTGCTCTCCCACCTAGTGCTGCACCATGAACCTCACACTCTAGATTCAGCCATCTCAGAAATCACCCCACCTCATGCATGGCACATCTAGGTACAAGCCATAATCATCTCTTTCCTTTTTATTGTAAATATTTGCAGTATATAGCAGCTAATTTTCTGTGATAGAATTAAAAGTAGGAATACAGTGTCAATAATCAGTTGTATAGACAGTAATTCATTCTGTGTTGATATTTAAAATCAATCACTTATAGGAAAATAATCTCAAGGTTAGTATGTGACCAAGGTGATAGGCTGAGTGGTTTTTGTTACATTTTTGAAATTATCACTATTCATAATTTTTTTCTAGATCCTGCACAATTATTAGACTCTGAGTCTTTCTGAATAAAATGAGGATATGCAAAAATGTTCTAAAATATTACTGGTTATATTGTAATAGGTGCACACATATGTCATATAGGAACATGTAACACTATATTATAAATAGGAAAGATAATAAATTCTATTACAGTTATCAATATCAGTTCCTTATAAAAGTAGCCTAAGCATTTGAAAAACTCCAGGTAAATGCACTTCAGTGAAAATCAATGATGGACTTTAATAATGCGAAACAAACATGTACTATAAGGTATTTTTCATATTACCGTTCACACTTCACAGAACACTAAGTTCCTTATGTAAATCTCTTGCACACACAGTTCCATTCTCTTATTTTCACTCACTTTTTATTGCATACAACTGATTAAATCACATATTTAAGGTATATAACGTCATGTTTTGAGATACATGTACATTGTGAAATGACTACCACAACAGCAAATTAACATACCTGTCATCTTACACACTTCTAGCAGGTCTTAATTTCTTCCACTTAGATGCATTTTATAATAGCACAAATTTAAAAACTATCAAAGAAAAATGTCCTCATCATGTCACTACCAGAGACAGATTAAAACAATTAAGTGAATCACAGACTAGACAATTTCTTGATATCTCTATACATTAATACACTCTTTAAAACAAAATTGACAGTGTCATATGTACTGTTTTATATAAGATTTTCAAATGTTCATTTACTTGACTTTCTTGTAGCTATACACACTCATACTTTATTTCTGTATCACCTCCAGAAGTCAATGGTACCTGATGTACATGAGTAGGGCTACGGGTACATCTTGAGGTCAGCCTTCAGATATCCATGTTATTCATACTCAGACCCTTTGGATTTATGATGGTAAAAACAAAATAGAACCTTCCATCAAAATTAACAGTACAACAGAAAATGTGGGCTTTTTTTTTTTTTTCAAAAATAGAAAAAGGCAGTTTCTTAATAGTATTTAGGTTCCCCCTAAGGACACCACCACACCAAGCATATGCATGCAAAGACTACAAAGTTGTTTTTGTTGAATGATAGAGATTTTAAGATAAGCATAAAATGACATGAAACATTTCATTGAAACTATCTTAAATATTTTCCACAATAGTCAAACAGGCACTACCCCGAATGTTCGACCAGAATACTGCATAATCCCAAGTCAACTATTTCCCCTTCTAGAAAGTGAAAATCACAGCTATTGTGAGGGTTGGAGTCACTCCCTTTCCTATGAGCTCTCAGCTGGAGCTGGACTTGCAGAGCCATTGGGAGAATGTTCTCGACCTTCTGAGCTGCCTGTAGATTTAGAACCTTCTGCCTCTGTAAATCCTTCTTGGGTCTGATCTGAGGCACTGGTTGAACTGATACAATTAGCATCCTGCTTTGCTTTGTCCACTTCATTATCAAATTCAATTTTATCTTCTTGATTGCTCTTTCTCTTTACTTGTCCATTCTGGGCAGGGAAGGTGCTGGCAATGACATCGTAGAGGAACTCGTATTGCTCCTGGAGAAGGAAAGTGGCCAGGAATTATGTGAGGATGGTTGAAGTCGTTACTTTTATGTTAGAAGAAAATAAGCAAGAACCAATTGTTTACTTGAGGAAGTCTGGAGACAAACATGCTCTCTGATACGTTCTCATAAAGGACTGTTTTTCCACATGGAGACACCAAACCCAGGGCCAGGCGCACACCACACTGTCTCCCTTGAGCCACAGTCCCCAGCCCTTAGGAAGAATGCTCTAAATGACATTAAAGATCTGAGGGTGCTTTTCAAAATTGACCTTAGCGACCTGAGTGGATGTTTCCTGCCCTCCAGACACCCGTCACATGACTACTGAGTCCTGCGCCTTTGGCCATGATATCAGTGCTGCCTTTACCTTCTTGGATGTACGTTACCCACACCTCACTGAAGCATCAGAGCGGGAGCCACCTGTTTCAAGAAACTGACACCGATTCTCTCTGTTTAACGAAATCCCTCGTTCATGTTCCTCACACTAGATCCTGGCACTCTTAGTGGCAAGGGCACATAGAAGGTGTCACACACAATTTTCTAATCAATATGTATAAACTCATACATGATACATGCATCATATCACACCTGGTTGAGAGGTGTATAATTTTAGTAATTAAGTCTGTATTGTGAAGAATTGCTAGTGTCAAGGTGAGCATCTCCAGTTACTGCCACAAAGAGAGGACAAGACTGAAACAAAACTTGAACTAATTATCATCCTTGTGTACATGAGTTTTTCGATGTGCTCCAGCCTCTCTCCACAGAGGGGAGTCTGTTTCCTCACTCCTTGGAGAAGAGCTGGCCTTGTGGCTTGTTTAGTCAAATGGCAAGGAAGACCTGTGTCAGTTTTGAGCCTGGGGCTCAGGAGGTCGCCAGCGTGCCTAGCCGACTACCTGGCGCTTTGCCACACTGTAACAAGTCTGAGCCGGGCTCCTTCAGGAGAGAGCTGGCCCGCGAGTCCCTGTCACTGTCCTGAAGGGCAGTCCGCTCCGAGCCTGCTGGCGGTAGAGGTCATGTGAAACCAGCCAGACCCTGACAATTTATCAGCTGATAGTAGACGTCTGAGTCGAGGGAAAGGGAATGAAAGAGGGAAAAAAAACTATAAAATGAAAATGCAAAGCATTTCAAAAGCAAGGACGTGGAACACTTACATACGTGGACACCATTCCTGGCCTCGCTTTGCGTAGAGATTTCACTACTTGGAAAACATCTACTACTTCTTCTGTTTCTGCACTTTCCATGAGATTCAGCAAAGCACAGAAGACCCCTGTTTGTTCAGATCCATCTCTACAAAGAGAATAAAAGATGAGACAAAAAATAATTCTACTTTTCATAGAGAAAGTGATAGCATGAAAAGAAAAATAGAATTTTTTTTGCTTATCACAATTATTCTAAATTTTTATTAGTGTATGTTTGCAGTACATAATGATCACATTCATCACGGGGGATTTGTACAGGGACATAACACATCTGAATTCTAATTTAGTTCCCTTTCCCTCCTCTCCTCCTAGCCCTTCTCTCTGCCATTTGCAAAAGTTCTATTTCCATTTTTCTCCTTCAATTATTTTCTTTTCTTTAAATCCCTTTTCCCTTCCTTCCCTCCCCATCTCTTGTTCTCCTTCCCATTTGAAAAGTTCTTCCTACTTCCTAATATCTATCCTCTATTTTGTTCTTTATTTTCTGCTTAATCTAGCTTTGGGGATAAACTTTTTTCATTTAGTATTTTAACAATCTTGTAGTGTAAAAAATATTTTTATTAGGGTATGAAAAATGTCAGGGTATACCATATCTCTGTCATTAAAACAAATGTTATTATGGATCAAAAACATACACTATGATTTATCAAACTATGAAAGGTATAAAGCCTATAATACCAATTCAGGTTAAACACACTTTGCAAGGGACACAGCATATTGTATGCAAACTAAAGAATGCATAGTTGATATTCAGCCATATCTTAATACATAAGAGCATACAATTCCCTTCTGCATTCCTCCCACATAGATTTCACTTTAAATCAAATGAACACTGAAAAGCAGTGTTTCTTTAAGGACTTTTTTCTAGCATATGCAATTCCAATAATACTGAGGATATTTCAAAAATTCTAAAAGTATTTCACTATATTTACATTTTTCATTTTACAGGTTTTTAACTTCTGATTTAATATTCTTTTTCATATAAAATTTTAATATTCTGTGTTATTCTTTGAATATTTCTTAGGGAGAGGTGGGAATGTAATACAAGTGAAATTTTAAAATCTGCACAACAGAAACTAATAAAAATCAAATATTATTTATGCCACTACTAAAATCTTTGCTTTTGAGGTTTAGAAAATCAAATGATGGCTTTAAAATTGAACTTGCTAAGCACTCAGATTTCAGTTACCACTTAATTTGATAGGTTTAAGGAAGTCAAACCATTCCATCTTCCTTACTTTGTACTACCAAGGAGAAGGGATCAGTGTGCATATGCATGTGTTTGATATAATCTATCCAACTATTTATTCATGTATTATCCTTCTATTCACTCATTCATTTATCATATGTGATATGCTCAGTATAAGGTACTAAGAAATTAAAGTTGACATGATATTTGGTACTAAAGAGCTCACAGCATAAATCTACTAAACTGAAATGTTACTCTTTCTGTTTTAGTGTGGCAGCATAACTACGAAGAGAGTGACTCCATAAGATCTTTTCACTGTAGTCACGTGTTTTGTATACCAGGTTTATGGCTCATATCTAGGTGTTCCCCCACATCCTCATGTAGTCATAGGTAGACTTTCTAGAGGTGGCTGGATTTAGGGTGTACAAATGTGGGATAAAGGTATGATATTGGCATGAAGGGTGTGTGGTCCTGGATTAGTCCAACAATTGGTTTATTATAGTTCTGACTGTGGGCAAAGGGAAGGCCCACCGTAGGTCTGGGTGGGATCACCCAAAAGAGTTGTAGCTTGGATAGGGTAAAGGGGAGGGGGAGACTTGCTGCTGTGTTTGTTGCTTTCTGCCTTCTGCCTGCCATGTCATGAGCTTTTTCTCCTCTGTGGTGCCCTCTGCCATGCCACCTTGCCTGGGAACCAGCTTGAAATCAACCTTTCCTCTTTTTAACCTGTACATGTTGGAAATTTTGTTCCAGCAATGAGAAAAGTAACCCAGCAAGATAAATGGAATTTCAGATAATGTGCCAAGGAAGAAGTCAAATATGATTTTAAAGAATGTTCTATAAATACACACCTGCAGTGAATTAGGATGGGTACACTTTTGTGATACTTATTCCCTTCAGTGGAAGTCTTCTTGGGAAGTTTCTGTTTAAGAGCTTGAATCATTGAAACTAATTCTTTGGGTTCTGTAGGCAGCTGGTCCACACTCCAGTTAGTATACTGATACTGGTACACAGTTCGAGTGTCTTTCCTCTAAAATCAGAAGCAAATGGAACATTAGCTCAAGTGAGGTTCAATCAAGTTTACAGTCTGATAGCAATATATTCTTCATGATTTCTCTCATTCAAATATTTTAACTTTCATGGACCATTATATAGATAGTGGCTTTGCTTATATAAAATATTTTATGTTAGCTTCCCTAGCAGATGAATTACACAAAAATAAATATTCTCACAATTGTGTGTATGCATTTTTTTTTACCTTGGAATGTCTCAGTTCAAATTCACGGACAGTGTACATTGAAGATATATTTGTGTCTTTGATGTCAACTTCTAAATCTCCATATGTTTGCTTTCCTTCTCCCCAGTACTGAGCACAGATTTCCTGGACAACAGAGAACATGATTGAACAACTTGTGCAAAACTCTCCTATTTGCTATAATATAAATAACTCATGGAAACTCTCTGCTTTTTAAAAAAAATTATTTATTGGTACAATTTATATACATCTCACAATCACACATAACATCGGGAAATTTGTACCAATATACGACCCAAGTTAATTCTCATTTTTACCCATATCCCTACCCACCCACACCTCCCCTCCCCCTATATACATGCTCTTTTATTTTCTTGCAGAATCATATTTATTCCTTCCCCTCATCAAATTTCCACATCAAATTTCCTTTGGAAACTTCCCATTCGACAAAAACTGTCATACTTTCTAGAGCTCATTTGCATCTACAGGTGCTTATATCAAAGAAAAGATCCAGTATTTGCCTATCTGTGATCTATTTATTTCACTTATTAGTGTGCCCTCCAGGTGTATCCATTTGCACATAAATGAATCAATCTTGTCATTCTTTATGGCAGAATAATACTCCATTTTATAAAAAAAAAAACCCACATCTTCTTTGTCTACTCTCCAATTGATGGACTTTTGGGTTGTTTCTAAGATTGAGCTATCACGAACTGAGCTGCTATGAACAATGGTGTACATCTGTCTTTCCAATGTGATTTTTTAAATTCTTTTGGGTATATTCCTAGCAGGGAGATGGCAGGATCAAATGGGACCCCTAGTCCTAGATTTCTGAGAAATCTCCACACGGATCTCCACAATGGTTGCACAAGTCTACAATCCCACCAACAGTGGAGAAGGGCTCCTTTCTCCCCACAGCCAGCATTTATTGTTGGTTGCTTTTGTAATTGCGGCCATTCTTTGTGGAGTGAGATGAAATCTCAGTGTTTTTATTTGCATCTCTTGAATGACCAGAAATTCTCTGCTTTTGTCTCTTCTTTCATTTCCTTCCTTAATTTCTATTAAATAGAATAATCCAGCTCTGTTTTCTCACGTGTATATCATGGGAGATTTGTTCCTTTATTCCACACTCTGAGCATCATCCCTTCATAATCTATAGATTGAGCTGATATTGGTCGTGACCTCTCCAATAACTCTGATATACTGAGGAAGAGGGCTTCACTAATTTAGAAACCTGTCTCTGTATTCTAATGACTAATGCCATGTGCAGCTAAAGTGATGGAATATCTAAGTAAAAGGTCGGATTGGAGTGTAGGTGAATCACAAAAGTATTCATTACCTGCAGACTATACTCCACAGTTACTTCTGGCACATGGTTACTGACAATGTTGTGCATTCCTGCCTATACTTTCATTCTATTTCATGGCTTACTACATTTTAGATGACAAAAAGATGGCCAGAATTGCATATTGGATATATGAATACATATTCCTACTTTTAAAAAAAGAAAAAAATAGCAACTTCCTTTGTACAAGAGCAGGGGAAAGACAGCAGGGAAGGGAGTAAAGAGGGAAGAAAGGAGGGAACAAAAGGTGGGAGGGAGAGTGAGAAACTGTATATTGTGACAGTTAATCTTGATTGTCAAATTGGATCAGCTTGAGAGAGGCCTGTGGTTAGAGGGTCCCCCAAATCTCTTGCAGCCATTGATGAGCTGTTTTCAGAGGTGGCTGAATCTAGACTGTGTGATTTATTCATGCAGTGCTGGGTCAGAGGGCATGAGGATTAGAGGTATCAGTGTTACCTACTGTAAATAGTCTGGATAAGATAAAATGGGGAGAAAGACACTGTTAAGTTCTCCTGTTGTCTTGCTACCCTGGGTCCTTCATGAACTGTTGTGGCTCTGCTATGAGCCACCCTGACTTAGAGCCAATGATAGATTGAAAGCTCTACAAACTGGAAGCCAAATAAACCATTCCTTGCTTAACTTGTGGTTGTTGGCTATTTTGTGTCAGCAACAAGAAAATTAACTAAGACATATACCTAAGCATGATGTAAAACATAGTTCTGGGTGTGAATGGGCAAGTCATGAGGGAGTGGCTGTGAGAACTATGTCTGGTACTTGGTCCCTTTCTCTTCTTCTCTGTCCCTTTCTTCTGCACGGTTTGGTTGCCATGCAATAAACAACTTCCCTCCACTACGGGTTTCTGCCATGATGCTTCTGCATGCGAGTCAGCTGACCACGGACTATAGCTTCAGACACCATGAAACCAAAAAACTTCTACTTTTAAGTTGTGTATGGCAGGTATTTTGTCCCAGCAATGAAAAACTGGCCAGTGTGCCTGTTTGTGAGCATTTTCCTTGAATAAAACTTAAGATATGTTAGAATACATCAGATAATGTGATAGGTGCTAAGAAAAACTAAGTGAAAATAAAAACTAAGTGATAGATGACATGGCACTAGGAAAATTTCAATGAATAGGAAAAATAATTATGTGGTTTATATATATAATATATGGACATTATACGAAAAATACAATTACATCTTAGATTCACTTCCAGTTATAGAATTTTATGGCAACAAATATTACATGTGAATTAAGAGAGAAGTATATGGTTAACTTTTTCAGGGTTTTTGACTTGCTAGACAATGAGGATAAAGAGGGGAAGTGAGGACTCATTAGGTGTATGGAATGTTATTAAATTAAGACTTACTGGTGAGAATATAAATGCTGTGCTAAAATTCGGCCTATAAACTACCAGTGCAGACAACATTGAAAGCTTCAAAATAGGATGAAACCGGACAGATGTAGAAGACCTGAATTTTTTTAAATTCTCATAAAAATGTCAGATAGAGTTTGGTTTTCATCTTTAAAAAATCAAGAAATATAGCCGGGCGTGGTGGCTCATGCCTGTAATCCCAGCACTCGGGAGGCAGAGACAGGAGGATTGCTGAGTTCGAGGCTTGCCTGGGCTACATAGTGACCTCAGAGCCAGCCTGAACTACAAAGCGAGACCCTGTCTCAAAAAAAAAAAATCAAGAAATACAGTTGCTGTTTGTTGTTCACATTGGAACTGCTGTATCTCGGATAATCTAGGAGGAGAGGAGGCGATCTTGGGAGATGGTCAGAATCCAAGCCTAAAACAGTAGAGGTCAGCAGGTAGTTGGGAAGCAGCAAGACTAAGCAGAGACTTGTGTGATAGAGTGACCAAAACAATGTGGCCAGAACCATCAAGCAAGTGACCCAGGGATGGAAAAGGATGTTTAATAACAGAAAGATTTTGCTAAAAATATTCTCAGTAGCACAAACCTGGTCTCCATGCTTCAGCTCCGTCAACATAACAATAACCTTGACTTTTCTTTGGAATATCATCTGCCAGAAGTCACTAATAGTGTCTCCCAGTGGTCCTTGAGCAGCAATCATCATTTCTGGTTTCCAGTAACTCTTTCAAAGAAATAAAAGTGAAACTTTGTTGCTACTGCTCAGAGAATAATACATTCATAAAATAACCACTGGGAACGATAATTACTTAGTTTGACATTAATGCTTCCACTGAAAACTATTAAGATTCTTATGTCTAAGAGAAAAGAAATATCTAAATATGTTCATTCAAATAAACTTTTAATTAATAACAGAATCAAGATTAAAACATCCACTATTATTGTGAAATTCTTTGAATTTTCAGTTTGGTTTTTAAAAAAGTAGGTGACAACCATTTACATAATAACCCAGTCAAACTGAGTGAAATGCTTTTTAACTATACCATATAGAAATTTGGATTTGTTTTTCACAAGTTTGGTGTCTGAGTCAAACACTTTTATGTATTTATGTTTGGACAATTTTCTTCCTAAAATGAATAAGGTTATAGTCCTATTTATCATAAAATATAACTATTATGATTTAGATATAAAAGGTTTCAAAACATTCATGTGTTCACACCTGGGTATGTGGAAAGTGACTGAACCTGGGGGACTCTCCTATCAGTGGTTTAGTTCCTGATGAATTCATAGCTAAATGTTCTCATAGAACATAGGGCCCAGGTACAGGATGCGCATCCCTTTGACAGCCACATCTCTGTCGTTCTGGCTCTTTTTGCTCTCTCTGCTCCCTAACTCACGTGGGGTTGAGCAACTTTCCTCTGCTATACCCTTGCACCATGCTGTTTGAGCCTTCAAATAAGCCAACCAGGAACTCAACCTTCTGAAACCATGAGCCAAAATAACCCTCTCTCCTCCTTATGTTGTCTATATTAGATATTTTGTCCCAGAAATGGAGGAGTGACCAACATTATAACCAATAACACTGTCTTATTCTGAATCAATGCATTAGATTTTAATAGTTTAAAATTGACATGTTTAAATATAGTATTAAACACTGATCAATATATGAGCTTATGACTAAACTCACCAGTCTTTTATAAAATTGTTCAATAAATGGCCCTAATAACATACACTTGATTATAAAAGAGTCATATCCTGGGTTGGGGAAATATAAATACTTACCATTACAAAAGATGCGTTGATATATTTGCTAGTTTCCTCTGAATCACTGTCATCATCAGAAGATTCATCTGAATCATGCTCACTCTCTTTGCTCATTTCCAATTCATGTTTAAGTGCCACTCTGTTAAAATCATCTATGTAAAATAAAATAATAGTGAGTCTTTCTTTAAAAATAAATGCTAGGAATATAGCACATGCATAGCATATACATGTGGTTCAATTCTTAGCACCACCCCAAAAAAGATAAAAATGAAGATAAACAAATTTCTACATGATTGCTATGAATTAAAAAGTAATTCAGAATTAAATGAATTAATCTAAATGCAGTGATATCTTTGGTGGACAAATTATTTCAAGGGATTTAAATAAAATAAAGTCCCAAAAGTGTTGTAGGAAAAAATCAAATATTTTAAAAAAATACATCACAATATTCCAAATTACTAGTCCTTGAGGTATATACTTTAGATTTCTGTGGAATATCATCATTCTGCCTGAAATAAGTTAAAAATGTCATAGTTTACACTTTGATCTCTCATTTATATTATATCAACATTAAGTTAACAATTAAGTAGGAATCTCAGATTATTATTTAGTCCAAAAAACTATTCAGTCTAAAATTCCTCATTTTCAATATATTAAATTTAATATAATATATCATAATATACTATGATATAAAATAATATCTTAAATTTATAATAATGGTTAAATGATCTGTTTAACTGCATTACTATCAATTCTGTATTTTAACTATATTCATAAAGACTTATATAGAAATTAAATTAACTAGGTCAGCCATGCACTGATTTGAATTATTTGGTTGTCTAGTTTATTAGCTTGGCTTATATTTATCCATGTTACTTTTAATATGTTCAACTGAAAAATTACTGTAGTATCCAATATGATCCTATGAACACTGTTAAAGATAAGTCATGAAAATTGTGTGTATTTTGATCTATCAACTTTGATGATTGACAGTTTATAGAATATTCTCCATGTATTTCCAGTTTCCCAGATTTAAGGGATAGAAAAAAAGAAGATAGCAATGGAAATAATATTGGCTATTTGGCAATTACCCTGAAACACTAAAGATGAAAGAAAAGTAAAAAAGTACACTTGGTCTTTTTTCTCTCCAAGTTTTTGTCTTTCTTATAAATCATTTCTGAAATAATGAGTAGAAAGAAAGTACTGAATATAGTTTATCCCTCAAAGTCCACTGAAAATGCTTAAGGCTCAAATAATTTGTTATAGCTAAAATGTAAGTAGCTTAGTCATTTTCCTACTGTCAACCAAATTTTCAAAATGTGTTTCAAGATTGTTTGTGTCTCACATTAAACAAATGTAAGAAAGAACTTAACTTTCACCAACATGAAAAAGTTTGAAAGATAGCTACATACATGGGATAACATTAGAATTTCTGTTTTTCTTTTTATTTTCCTCTTGATGTCCAATATGCTGTGTTCTCCAGCTTCTATATGAAGGAAGTCTCTAAGGAAAAATAGAGTAAAAAATTCTTTAAAAATCTAAATATGAATTAGCTTAATTTATTATTGTGGTATAAGGTGTTCCTTATAGAAAAATTTCATTAATTTTTTTGAAATCTGTATACACTCGTAGTCACGATTTCAATATGGATTTTTTTCCTATGACTCTTTTCAGGCATTTAATATATTTAACATGATGTGTTGAAACTAAAAACATACATTTATCTAACAAAATATGCTCTCGATCACTCCTTGAAGCACAGTAGTACAGTTTAATCTTGTATATGTTGAAAGCACTGTACCAACTAGTATAATGTAGATTAACGAAAGCATTATACTAATTATTATCCATATTGAAAAGTCAATGGTAAATAATTTTAAATTCTCAGGGGGGTGCGTGGCAGAGCATTTATGGAAAACTTGATGCTCCAAATGCTAACAGTACCATGTCGCCGTCCCTCTTGCTTACAGGCATTAATCACCCAGAAAAAAATCTATCATTTCTGCTAGGGAAGATGTCAGATCCTTCTCATTTCTCTTTTACTACTTAATCTGGTCCTTCTTCATTTCTCATTTGGAAAATACCAACAATTTCGTAAGCAGACTCTATATTGAATCTTAGTAACTAAACCTTCTAAAACTCGAAACAGAAGGTGTCTGTCTAAGGCTCTTCAGTAGGTTCATGTCATCATGAGAACACAACAAACCCCCTTCATTAAGGGTCACAAGTCTTCAGGGTTATCCCCTTGACTGTTCTTTGGCCTCCACCCTGACTTGGTCTTTCAACACTTGGGCCAAACCAAATTCTTCTATTTTTAGAAGGGGGCACACTGTACTTGAACTCTCATCCTCCACTGTGCTTTGGAGCAGAGTTCCCCAAGGGTCCACATGCAAGGTCTTGACCCCTAGGGCGGTGATATGTGAAACTCCTATGGACTTTGAAAGGTAACTACATACATGGGATAACATTAGAATTTCTGTTTTTCTTTTTATTGAAGAAGCTGAGTGCACTGGGGAGTCCTTAGGGTATGTTCTCAGTGGGACCATGGATTTCTCTCTGGACACATGTTTCTTCTGCCTGGATCATCTTTTCCCTCTTCAGGCACTTTGGAAACTTTTCCTAACATGTAGGTCTAAGTTTAAATGTTTCTTCTGGAATATCTCCCTACCTGTGGTTTTCTCTTCCCGCTTCCTCTTGAATTAATATTTGTCAAGTGAATAATGTTTAATAACAATGTTTAGTACTATGAATAACCTAAACAGAGAAAGTTCCTACACCTCAGTAGCATTTTATACACACACACATATACGTCTGTATTATGAGAGCATGTGTGAGCATATTTTTATTATGGAGGCTTATTTCATACAAAGTATGACACTTTTTTGAATATCATTTTTGGTCATGCATTTGAATTAAAAAACATTATTAGTGAATTGCTTTCTTAATATCCATGTGAATGTTTACTTTAAATACATAAACATCACCAAATAGTATATGTGCAAATAGGGCTTTGTAGGGTCTGTGTACTGATTACAGTAAAGTTATCAGCTAAAAGACCCCAAAATAAAGACAGAACAGGACAGTGGAACACTTTTCTGCCCATGACTGCCCCGTGGCTGCCAGCTATTTTAACTGTAAATGTAGGTCTCCTGGGAGACTAGGTTGCTTGATGATTACTGTCTAGCCACTTCTGCACCTTAAATGTTTCTGCATCTAATTAAAAGCACGTTCTTGGCCTTGTGAAATGCTCTGAATCGACCTGTTTGGTAATCTACGGAAAGACTCAGTAAGCTGGAAATCACAGGTGGAAGAGAAAAATTATAAAACTTGACAACTGCACAGTTGGAGGGAAGCTATGCCAACTCTCTGAAATCACAGTGAGCTACATCTTCAGTTAACTGTCAGAATAATTGCCTAATAAATAGGTCAGGACACACATTATTATCCTTTATGTTCCGTCTGCCAGCTCCAACCAGTTCAACTTCCTCAGCAGCCATAAACTCCTTTAATTATTTCCTTTACAAACCAGCACCAGATGCAGTTTTTAAAGGTGAGATGCAACATTGCCGATGGCAGCCCAATTTCATGGCTATATACTATTATTTTGACAGTGTGTTTTATGCCACTTAATGAGGAAGGGTTGAAAGTGTTAGCAGTAGAATCAGACTGGTGGGTGTAAGAAAACCTCCCGAATAATAGGCATTTCTCTCCAACTCTGTCTTGGACTCCCCATCTGAGCTCCCTTTGGCTACATTAAGGACCAGATGCAAGAGCGGTGTTGAGTGCCTGGAGACCCATGGGAAACACCACTCAGGAGAAGTCACTGCCATTATTGCTACCTGGAATTCAGCCTCCAGTGGAGAGGGCTCACTGGGCGGGTCTCTTTTCTTCATGTTACGTAGATAGGAATGGGAACACAAGTCAGCCAGATACACCTCCGTTTCTCCAAACTGGTTGTACTCCACCAATGCCTGATGGATCAGGATATATTGTGCCTGAGACATCAAGAAAAACACAGATAATTCACTGATCACATAGAGCTCCATATGTCATATTTAAATAATATATGCATGTGCCCATTCTGGGACAATTTTTGGCAAAAAAGGATTGATATCTGTAAAATGTAAATATTCTGGATGTTACCACAGTTTTCTAGCATAGATGCAAATCTCATTTCCATTTTCTCTAGGAAACAATAGCTTTCCAAATAGGATACGCCAAATATATATTGTGTAGCTTTATCTTATGCCTAACATTTTTCAAAAGAAGCACTGTTA
>PVIC010023346.1:0-26909 GCA_004025085.1 Thryonomys swinderianus | reverse complement strand
TCAGGCTGGCCCTGAGCTCACTATGGTGCCCAGGCAAGCCGCCGCGAACTCAGCAATCCTCCTGTCTCTGCCTCCCGAGTGCTGGGATTACAGGCATGAGCCACCACGCCCAGCATTATATGTGGTAACCGGGGATCGAACTCAGGTCCTTACACTTGCGAGGCAGGCGCCGGAACCACTGAGCTAACCCTCTGGCCCCTAAATGTGTTTCTTGTGTGCAGCATATCATTGTACCTTGCTTTCTGATCCATCTGCCACTCTATTTCTTTCGATTGGTGAATTAAGACTATTAACATTGATGATTATAACATATGTATTATTGGGTTGGGGATTTAGCTCAGTGGTTCCTGTGCCTGCCTAGCAAGCACAAGTTTCCTGGTTTGATCCCTGGTAACTATAAACAATGATACCAAGCGTGGTGACTCACACCCACCAGCAATCAGTACCACATACCACAAATGCTGGGTTTGGTGGCTCAAACCTGTAATCCCAGTACCCAGGAAGCAGAGGCACGAGGATTGCTGAGTTCAAGGCTTGCCTGGGCTACATAGTTAGCTCACGGCCAGCCTGAACTACAAAGTGAGACCCTGTCTCAAAACAAAACAAAACAAAATAAAACAAAACAAACCTTATATGTATTATCATTTTTCTCATGTTATTTTCCTACTGTTGGTTTTTTTCTTTCCTTTTCTGTTTAACTTCTTCCCTTGCTTTGTATATGCATTCTATTTGAGGTCTTGGTGTTATAATCATTATTCTCTCTTTCTAGAATATCCTTCAACTCTAGAGTGCTGGCTCAATGGTTAAGAATTTCTTCAGGTGTTTTTTGTCATGGAAGTATCTTATTTCTCCATGAATTTTAAAGTATAGTTTTTTAGGGTACATCAACCTGGATTGGAAGTTGTTTTCCTATAAGATAGAAATACTTCTCTCCAAGCTGTCCTTGACTTGTGAGTTTGTGTTCAGAAGTCTGCTGTGGTTGTGATAGTCTTTCCAGTTAATTTGTTTCTTTTCTCAAACAGCTTTTGATATTCTGTTTCTGTATTGAATTTCTGGAATCCTAAATATTATATGCCCTGGGGAAGAATTTTATTTTATCATGGCTAATCAGACTCCTACATGCCTCACTTATCTGCATGTCAAATTCTATTTCTCTGTTTGAGAAGTTTTCTGCTATTACTTCTGAAAATAGAAACTTTTTTATGTCATTTGTGCTACATCCGGCTTTTTCATTAACCCCAATCAAT
This sequence comes from Thryonomys swinderianus, assembly GCA_004025085.1. Taxonomy (NCBI): domain Eukaryota; kingdom Metazoa; phylum Chordata; class Mammalia; order Rodentia; family Thryonomyidae; genus Thryonomys; species Thryonomys swinderianus. The sequence goes on along the minus strand of PVIC010023346.1, from coordinate 25,662 downwards.
CTTATTCTTTGTATCATTTAGCAACTGCTGGATTGATTTATTACAGTCCCTTGCTGTTTTTTAATTGAATTCTTTATTGGTACAATTTATATACATCTCACAATCACATATAACATTGGGGAATTTGTACCAGTATATGACACAAGTTAATTCTCATTTTTACCCATATCCTTACCCACCCACACCTCCCCACCCCCTTTATACATACTCTTTTATTTTCTTTCTGAATCGTATTTATTCTTTCCCCTCATTACATTCCCACACCAAATTTCCTATGAAATTTCCCACTCTATAAAAGCTGTCATACTTTCTAGAGCTCATTTGCATCTACAGGTGTTCATGTCAAAGAGAAGATCTGGTATTTGCCTATCTGTGATCTATTTATTTCACTTATTAGTATATCCTCCAGGTGTCTCCATTTGCACTCCTTTCATGATCACTGACTGCAATTGTGAATTCTTTATCTGAATTCCCTCCTCATATTGGCTCATTCTGCTACATATACCTTCAGTGGAGTTTCTAATCTACTAGATACCTGTTTGAATCTACTTCATGAATTCTTTTTCTTTCCTATGCTAAGTTTTCATGGTTTCCATAATCTTCCTGAGCTCCTCTATTTTTTTTTAATGTGTACCTACTCTAGAGTCACCAAACATTTCTTTTATTCTGGTCATCTCTGTATTTATCTGGGAAATTAGTTCTGCTTTGATTTTTTTTTTCGGAGGCTCATTCATCTGCTTTGTTATTTTTGATGTTACCACTTCAGAGTCCAGGGGGGTGGCTTTTGGACTGTTCCACTTCATTGGCCCTAAGGGTTGATAGTGAATTGATAGTTGGGGGTGGGGTTGCATCTTGCTTTAGTGTCTTCTCACTTTCTATTATTTTTAATTTTGATTCCTGAGTTTATAATTTGATTCCTGAGTTTATGGCTTAGGAAATGCATACTCAGAAGTGTCTCTAGGTATAGCTACCTTTTGAGTTTTGAGTCTGCTGCCTGACTCTATCTCTTTAATTTATTGGGGATGAAAAGTTTCTGCCTACATAGCCTACCTGCCAGTTCTTTGGCACTGGCATATAGGGTTTGTTTTTTTTTAGCACCCTTAGGCAATCTCAGTCATGGTATGCCAGGAGGAACAACTGATTATCACAATTATGTCACTTTGGCTTACAAAAACAGTAGCATAAAATATAGCCTAGAAAATGACAAACTGCAGCCCTCAATATGGTGATTTTATCCTTATGGGAGAAAATTTAAAAGGGATTAGGGAGATAAAACAGAAGTAGAAGAAGAGGAAGAGGAAGAGATCAGAAGCAAGGCTGGAGGGCAGACTTAAGGAAACCAGTAAAGAAGACAGATGGAAAAGAGAAAAAGAAAAAAAGAAAAACAAGAACAGAACAGAACAACAAAAAAATGAGAAACCATGTTCAAACAATGAAGAAAAAAAACAAAACAAGAACTAGAAAGGATGGAAGAAAAGTGTCTCTGCTGTCACTGTTAAACAGCGTGGGCAAACGGAGTCCAGAGACAGATTGATTAATACCAGGAAGCCAGCTGCTGCTTTGCAGTGGGGTAGTGTGAGTCTGCCCTAGTTCCTCTGAAGTTCAGGCTAATTTTTCGGCTATGAAGCTGGAGCCAGATTCTGTAAGCCTACAACAGGCTATGTGTCTTCCACCAGCTTGAGCTCCACTGCCTGCTGTCCTTCTGACTTCAATGTGGCATCCACACAAAGGTACTGGGAGCCACTAGACACCCACAGCTGTTCTAAGTTTTGAGCTCAGTTGGTCCCTCTCCAATATGGCTATCAGGCAATCACCCTCTCCTGGGTGAGGTCTGAACCTGGATAACTCACCAGCCCCTACAGTCCTGTGCATCCACTGCTCTGCTCCACTTCTGAGTTTCTCTGTGGAGGCCTGTGGGGTCTCCAACAGTCACCATGCATCTGCAGGTTTGGCCTGCCATTCTTTTGCCCAGAGTCTGGGCTCTGGAAAAGAGTGCTGCTTGGGACCTTCTTCCTCCTTATTAAAGTCTCTTCACTTTCCCCATAGACTTCAATTCTTACCTCAGATCCTTCCTGGTTCACAGGGACTGTGCACCCTCCTCTTCTTTGTGCTGCTATATTCCAGCATCAGAACATCAAACCTTAGAGAGATTCTTTGCTGCTCAGAGCTCCACCATCTTCCCAGAAGTCTGTAGTTCAGGTTTATTTCACTTGTCCATGTGATTATTATTCAAATTTCTGGCACATTAAAAACTTCAATGTCAGTCACTTATTACTTTAGGTAAATGGAAATGCAATAAGTCTACCTTACATCATATTTGCAATAACAGAGTAAGAGTAGAATAGGCACTGCATTTTGTTGAGTACTAGTATATACAATGCCAGTGCATCTGATAGCTCTTGAAAAAGAAAAATGAATCCAAAATTATTCCACTCTGGACTTATTCTGTTGAAAAGAAATACTCAAAGGCATAAAACATGAAAAGCCAGTTATTATTAAGCAAAACAACCCAAATGACAAAATAGAACCATTATGCTATTTTGAATTATTGCTTTGTATTTTAAAACTTTCATAAAAATAAACTCATAAACATGCTAGTTCAACATTTCTGCCTCTCTTGTATTTCCTACCTGTCCTAGTTGGTTGGTAGGCCTTGTTGGTATATCCTTTGTATTCAGGGGAAGATAAGACAGTTTTCTAGAGTAAATGGAATTCATTTTTCTATCATGGATAATTACCCATGCCAGAGAATTATATCAGTAAGCTTTGTGTTACTCTGTCCCTCCCTTTCTTTCATACATGTGCACAAACACATATACACCACACACATATATACACCATGCCTTCTATACACACACACGCGCATCCTACTTGTCATCTAATTCTAAAACTCACCCAGTCAAACCTATTTGAGGACCAGGAATTTAGCTCAGTGTTGCCATGCCTGCCTGACAAGCACAAGGTCCTAAGTACAATTCCTTGTACAAAAAATACAAAAACAAAAAATCTTATTTGAACTTCAATGCCAAGCCTATTATTTGGCATTTTAAATTTTATTTCAGGAAGTCTAATGTCATTATATTTGTAGAGCTTTCATTCTCATCTACTCCAATGGGTCTTTGAATTAACTGATCTTAATTCTCTAAGATCAAGACTTCCTTACTCTTTACTCTTTACTCTTAGTTTTCTTTACTCTTAGTGTTCTTCTGATCAATGCAAGCTCTTGGCCCCATGAATTCACTATTTTGAAACATAACATTAATCTAGTTTTTTTTATATATATACAGCTTAGGAATTCAGTTGGAGCCCTATGTCCTTTCTAATAGGCTCTAATTTTCAGGTAGGAACACTGCAGTATCTGCTCTTATGCCAACCTCCCACCAGTTCTTATTTTTGATACTAAGAAAAAAACAAGTCTAACACAGAGTGCAAAGAGCTTGTCTTCTTCAATAGTAGTGCCTGAGATGCTACTCTGTCACTCAGCCTATCTCCATTTTTCAAATAATGGAATTGAATGGTCTACCCCTGAAGAAGACTCTTCATGTGAAAACAGAAAATTCTGTTTTGTCAGTACCCTCTGGTCCATTTAGTTATCTAGGACGTTCCAAAATACCTTCTAATGTGTTTTCTTATTTTATTCTGGGAATGCAGTGAAAACGGCAGGAAAGACTTTTTAAATCTCATTTTAAACATGAGAACAATTTTGAAGATGTGAGTTGGATCACATAGGTGAGTAAGAGTTCAAAATTAGACAAATCTTGCTTTCCTCTGATTCTGAGAATATTTCTCATTTGAAGGTAACTGGCTAGAATTACATTAAAACAATTACAGGTAAGTTGACTTAGTGCTGCTAAAGATGTGAGTCCTAGGACTAATTTATTATCATTGTAAAAGGGAAAGTTAGAAAACATTATACAGATGTTAAACGCTTGTTAGCATGAAACTGGGATCCTTATCATGAGAATATTAAATACATTAAAAGGCAGTAGGATGTAATCCCAGCACTCGGGAAGCAGAGACAGGAGGATTGCTGAGTTCACGGCGGCTTGCCTGGGCACCATAGTGAGCTCAGGGCCAGCCTGAACTACAAAGCGAGACCCTGTCTCCAAAAAGCAAAAAAAAAAAAAAGGCAGTAGGAGCATAAAAATATTAACCACTACATGAGACAACAGGCTCTGCATGTTTGTGAGCCACTTTAAAATGTAGGTGATCTCCAACAACTCTTTGGATAACACCACTCAGTGTGTTCTGATTACGCACCTAACTCTTAAACTGGATCCTTCCTGTGAATTTAAATCTCAGCTGTAGACTTTGAACCTTGTCTTCCTCCACTACCACCAGTCTGAGCTGCATCTGGGGACCCTAAACCCAGAGTTGCCTGGTTCCGTTTGTGGCCTGTGTGGGGCTTCCTGTGTGTTTCTTTTAGTTATGAGAACAGAAATGTTCACAGTCGAAGTGTCTAATAGTTTTCAAAGAAACATTCTTTAAGAACACTATTTAGCATATTTTTCAATTGTTAGAAGAAAATAAGCAACACAGCATGGTTGTTCATAAATACATTATTATCAGTAAAATTGTTCCTAGTTTTTAAAAAGAGGTATTTTTGAAAACAGAGTTTCCAGTAACTACTCATTTTTTTTAATAAGATAATATCTGAGATCTTGGAATAAACCAAAAAGATTACTTAGATGGCTTTTCGGTAGAATTCTGGAGCTTCCTGGAGATTTATTTGATTGGATAAAGGGTTTTTCTGGTTACACTTGAAGTATTATCTGAAGTGCCTTAGCATCACCCATATGGTTCTAGTTTTGCAAGCACACAGAACACAAGAGTGGTGGGGTCATGGAGGGTTCTGTCAAGATATCAAGGGAAGGGAGGAGTCAGAAGGGGAGTGACAGAACTGGAGTCCTTGCTGGCAACTCCTGAGAGTGTAAAGCAAGAGGGCGTGAGAGTGTGGCTCACACAATAATGGAAACCCTGGGAAGAGATGCCAGAAACATGAAATATCTGCCAGGAAATCCAGATAGTGCCAGAGTTGCTCCGGTGGAGGACCACGCGGACTGCAGTGAGCATGATCATAGGGCGGCTGCCCAAGTCCTCTGGAGCACGTGTATGCCAGGGTGTGCTCTGTGACACAGACTTAGTGTTTTCCCTGATGGATTTTGGTCAGTTTCCTTTCTGTTCCTTTATTCCTCTATTTTGGAAAGGGCAGGGTTTCTCCATGCCATATTGGAATTAGGTATTTGCATTTTGAATTTTATAGGCACCACAGCTAAGAGTTGCTTTCAATCTCAGGAGAGATTTTTTTTTTTGAGACAGGGTCTCGCTTTGTTGCTCAGACTGGCCCTAATCTCACTATGTAGCCCAGACAAGCCTGGAACTCAGCAATCCTCCTGTCTCTGCCTCCCGAGTGCTGGGATTACAGGCGTGAACCACCACACCCGGCAGGAGAGAGATTTTTAAGCAATGTCAAAAGTTAACAGTGTGGAGTCTCTCAGGAATGGACTACGTGTATTTTGAATTATGAGATGAACATGAATCATTAGGGGACAGAGGTAAATGCTTTACTCTAAATGTGAAGTGTCCTCCAATGAGTCATGTATTAAGGACCTGACCATGTCTTGAGGGTTTTGAAAGGTACTTGGATTATCAGGCTGCTTAACTTCATCAAAGGATTACTCCACTGATGACTTCATAGCTAAATGGGCCATAAGAAGATTTGGTGACTGGCTGTGGAACCAGGAGCCAGGTCTCTGATGTGAGCTGCTGAAGGCTGCAGCTTGTGTCTAGTTCTTCTTTCTCAGGCTCCTTACTCTCCTCTCTGTTTCCTTGCTGCTAAGAGGTGAGCAACTTTCCTCTTACCACACCCTTCCATCATGATGTTTCCACCGTGCAGCAGGCAAAAACAAAGAAGCCAGCCAACTATAGACTGAAAGTCTGAAATCATGAGCCAAAACAACCCTTTCTTTCTCTTAAACTGTGTCAGATATGTTATCACAGTGAGAGAAAGCTAATGTGAGAGCTCTGTTTTCTATTGCCTTAAGTTGTAGAGAGCTGAAAGAAATGCAAATAATAATGATGGTGATGATGATAATGATGGTGACAACAATAATAATTTTTGATGATGCCAGTGTTAAAATCCAGGAACTTGCAATACTAGAGATGTTCTACTATTGAGCTACTTTCCCAGTCTCTAAGTAATTCTTGTCCACAGGCATTTGCACAAATTTCATCTGTTGTAAAAACCCACATATGAGGGCTGGAGATTTAGCTCAGTGGTTTTGGTGCCTGCCTAGCAAGTGCAAGGTCCCTGGTTTGATCCCCAGTAACCATATACCACAATGCTGGGCATGGTGACTCAGGCCCACCAGCAATCAGTACCACATACCATAAATGCTGGGCTTGGTGGCTCAAGCCTCTAATCCCAGCACTTGAGCACTTGGGAGGCAGAGGCAGGAGGAGTGCTGAGTTTGAGGATTGTCTGGGCTACATAGTGAGCTCAGGGCCAGCCTGAACTACAAAGCGAAACACTGTCTCAAAAAAAAAAAACACCCCACAAATGAGTACATTTGTAAATTCATTTCAACTTTACTTTACTCCATAAAGGTAAATGATTCTTTGATCTCTGGTTTGAACAAACTGCAACATTAGTCTGATTCTTGAATTAAGGAGTAAAGTAGAATCTTTGGCTCATCTTCAGTTTATATTGTGGGAGAGTCACAAATTTGTAATTCCTTTTTAAGATTTCTCTTTGAATTTTCTTGTATGGAATTCTGAGATTGAAGTTTAATGTTTTCAGAAACAGATTTTTCTGATGTAGACTTCTTTCCTTCAACTATAATAATTTGAAAAAGCAACTGCTAATATCTACTTATTACCATTATAATTATGACTGTGATTTAAGAAAAACACAAAACAAAACTCTGTTTTGAACAGCTGAAAAACAAAGAAAACAATTATATTTTCATTAAATTAGTCTGTTTAATTTTACTTAATGAGAAATTTAATGAGTGGAGTGATTCATACATATATGTGTTTACTTTGTTTCCTTTTGCTACAACTGAATATCACAAACTATGTAATTTACAAAGATAAGACGTTTATTTAACTCATAGTTCTAGAGACTGGCCAGTCCATAAGCACAGTGCTGGCATCTGTTGAGGGCATTCTTGCTGTATTATAACAAGTGGAGGACATTACACAGCACAACAAAGCATGTGTGTAGCCTGGGTCTTTCTCATCCTATAAAGCTCTAATGCCATACTGGGGTCCCTCTGTTATTACCTCAAATAATCTTAATTACTTCCTGAAGACCCACCTCAAATACTTTGAATATATAAATTTTGAGATTAAGATTTGAACACATGCATTTTGGGGGAACACAGAAACAGCAGTGATATTTTATATGTGGGAATCTTTCAGAGCAAATTTTGTTCCACTGGTGTCACAGAAGATGAATCTTAGCTCAGGAAAATGTTGAGGTGATGCAGTTTAACATTTAAGTATTATTTTTTTATGCAAAAACTGCCTATCTCCAAGCAGACCCCATTTCTGTGCCACTTTTGAAGCTACTTCCTCCTGGCCAATAACTATCTGCCCAGAAAATTTGAAAATCAAAAAGTGTTTGGGCTTTTAAGATATACAGATTTGGTTCAGATTCCACTGACATCACTAGTGATTTGACTTTGGTAAATTAATATGTGTTCTGATTTCCAGTTGCCTCATCCTTGAAGAGATAATATTGAGGGATGCTTCAGTTGTGTCTCGGTGTTTTTGTGCATTTTCTTCTTGCAGTGATTTTTTCAGGTGTGTCATGGAGGAGCACAGTATCAAGTCCAGTAAACATGGTTCCATATAAGCAAATCTATCTGGCTGTTCTTTGGAGGACCAATGTTTGTAAACAAAGGCTTGAATTAGAGAAAGAAACAAGAAGGAAGGATGTGTGTAGGTTTGTGTTACATTGGATCAGATAGTACTGCCTGAGTAAGACAGAGACAGCTATGTACAACTGGACAGGCCAAGCCTTCTCATCTCCATCTGCCAGTAGCTGGAGCTGAACACAGCATACCTGTTCCTTGCATGTCACCTGATGGTAGCATCTGCAGCATCCTCACTGAAAAGCTAGAATCAAAGATTTGTGTACTTAGAACCCAAAACTAGATTGTTTACTTTCTGACAAGACTATTCTGCTGCCTAGAATCTTATTTAAAAGAATAGTAAACTGGATTTCTCACTCAGCGGCTTTATGGTGGTTACGGATGCTCCTGTCTCTAAAAGGCACCCATGAGTAACTGAGAAAGTGGGAGAAACATGTATGTGTTTCAGTTTTCTGCCCATTACGTCCACCCTATAACCTACTCTTGAAAAGTTAGTATTCTCTAGATCCTTTGCTGGACATCTAAGAATTCTTATCTCTCTGGCTTTTAAGAAATTATCAAATTACTAATTTGCCTGTGTATTTTCCCCATTCTCTTTTATATATTTTCCTTTTATTTTTACTTATCATTATCATTTGTATAGTGCTTTATAAGTTACAACCTAACATTAACTTGGATAACAGTACATTAACACTCTATTTTACACAATTCTATATATTACATATAAAATACAGTTTGAAAAATTTTATTAACCTAAACACTTCTTAGTTTAATGGGACATGTTCTAAGAGTCTTCTCAGATGAGACTGGGAGAGAAATAGGAATATGTAATTATTGCTGGTAGTGAAAAGCTGAACTAAACTGAGAAAATATTACTTTAAAAGCATTTCACTTATTTTTTAATATATTTAAGCAATGAATAAAAAATATTTGTAAGCCAAACTATAAAAACTGGACTAATATCCTCCCACTTACTGTCCTTTGGTCTTTAGTCTGAATAGAAATTAATTGTTCTGTAATACCTCAAGGAAACTTCATTTCGGCATTATGCCTTTGGATTCTCAAACAAACTGAATAATCAGAATTTTATTTAACCTGAATCCTTTATGTGAGAAAATCAGAAATTACATAATCATAGTAGTTAAGTTTCTCCCACTGAGCAGAAGAAAGCACCAAGTTAATTTCTGATTGCTTTCAAGTACCTAGAGAATATAGTATTAACCTTGATTAGACTTTTAGAAATGAGATTCATTTATCAAAAACAATTTTAGAATTTTAACTGATATGTGATCATTGCAGATATTTATGTTCTACAGTGTAAATTTTAATATATGTATACAAAAGTATCAGTAACAGGAGAAACTTTACAAGTACATGGAACTATGTTGGGAACTGTGAACAACTTACTAGGATTTCTGATTTACATGGATTTACAAATGTCTACCCTGCCTTGTGGGATTATTGCACTTGAATTATTGGCCTGAAGATTTACTTACTTGGATTTATTAACTCGGACTTTTTTTTTTTGAGACAGGTTCTCATTTTGTAGCTCAGGCTGGTCCTGAGCTCACTACATAGCCCAGGCAAGTCTCAAACTCAGCAATCCTCCTGCCTCTGCCTCCCAAGTGCTGGGATTACAGGCATGAGCCACCATGCTTGGCATTGTGATATGAGGTACCGATTGCTGGTGGACATGAATCACCATGCCCCATACTGTTGAATGTGATTACTGGGTATTGAACTCAGGACCTTGGGCTTGCTAGTCAGGTAACAGAACCACTGAGCTAAATCTCTGACCATATTTATTCGAATTTCAGGATGTCTGCTGCCCTACAGGTTTGTCAACTGCAGGGATTATTGTGGATAACTGCCCTGCTTTATGCATACAAGGATTATGAGTGTGAAGGCTTGGTACCAAGTAAGGTGTGGCGATCTGGGGATGGGGGCTTGGCCCTTTCTGCTTGGGCAATATTTGGCCTTTTGCTGCTGCTGCTCAGAGTAGTAAGAGTCTAGCCCAGGCTCAGCCTTTTCCTTAAGGTTCTGATTTTGTTGTTTGTTGGTTGTTAATCCTTTTGCTGTGGGACTCACTGGGGACTGCACTTGGCCATGAGGGTCCTGGCTGCATCCTTTTACCCTGTGTCCCACAGAACTACACTCAGGAATACATAACATGCTCATGCAAAATATACAAATGTGTAAGGATCAAGTTTGAGTAAATAGGATACCTATCTCCTCACTTATAATTTCTTTCCTCAAGCTACTTTAAATATACAATATATTACTGTTAAATGTAGTCACTTTACTATGTAACAGGATACCAGAAGTTATTTCTGTTTGTAACTTTGTAACTCAATCTCCTTTTCTCTCCTTCTACCTTGAACTTTTCCAGCCTCTACTCATCATTATTCTAATTTTTACTTTTATAAGATCAACTCTTTTGAATCACTCACAATGAATGAGATGATATGATAATTTTCTATTTGTACCTGGCTCTTCATTTAACATAATGTCTTTGGCCTCATAATTAGGTACTCAGTAAGTGGGATCCCCAAGTATGTAAAGCAAATATACTGTAATACAATAATAGCAGGGATTTCACCATCTCAATTTTAGCAATAAGCAGTCATTCAGCATCCTAGCAGAAAACTGACAAAGAAGTATTGGATTTAAATTATATTCAAGATTAAATAAACTCAACAAACAAAGAACATTTTATCCAACAGCTGCAGAATATGCATTCTTTTCAATAGCACATAGAATATTCTCTAGAATGAGTCATATATTAAGTCACAAAATAAATCATTATATATTAGAGAAGATACTCAAGATACTTTCATTCTTTTAAAATATATTATGATTTATTTTACAAATACATGAAACTTTACAAATACATGAAACTACATTTTAGGATCATGCAGCATGCTTGTGCAAAACTAATGGGTTAATGAAAAATTAAAAGGGAATTTTTTTCTTGACAAATAAAAATAGAAGCACAACATACCCACAGTATACAGCCAAACCTGTTCTAAGAAGAGGCTTACAGCAGAAAACACCTACATCAAAAATAGAAAGGTCCCAAATAAACAACCTAAAATTGTACCTCAAAGAACTAGAAAAATGAGTACAATCAAACCTAAAATTAGTAGAAAAAGATAATAAAGATCAAAACAAAAATAAATGAAATGAGTGCTAGACTAAAAGAAGACTCAAGTAAAATCAGAGATTAAGAAAGGCATTCCAACTGATATCACAGATACACAAATTATCAGGGACTCTTATGAACAATTATACACCAAAAACTGGATAACCTAACAGATGAGCAAAGTCCTGGTTCCATACAATTTACTAAAGTTGAAATAAAGAACAATAAAACCTACACAGACCAATCATGAGAAAAAGCAATAGATCAGTAACAGAAATCCTCAAAGAAAAGGACTAGAACATGATGCCTCTACTTCTCATTTATATGAAACACTTTTTAAAATACACTTTACCTCCAAATTAACGTGCCATTTGAAGTGAAGTTGGATAATATGCAGTATGGAATGGTCAAGTCCCTGTGTCACTTCCAGCTGAAGGTTTGCAAGTCCAAACTGGACTGCTTTAATTTTCAAATTTTATCTTTATTTTTAGAACATTTTCTTCTTTGTCTTACATGAAAAACATTATTATTTTTCTAATGTCCTTCCTTAATTTCTATGAAAACAGGGAAGATTATAATCTCATTTTTGCAAACATTGACTTTTACCTCCCTTTTATGCCCTTAAATTTGAATTCTATACAACCTCTGTTGAACATACATAAGCAAGTGTGAATGTATTTAGTAGGGCAAGTGAGATTCATTCAATCTCATTTGTACTTTTAGAGATCAATTCTCAAGATTTTAGAGAGTAAGATGTTGGATTTTTTTTAATTTGGCACTTTTCTTCCCTGTGAGAGCTCTGATTTTTCAGGGTTTCCTCTATCAGGATCTTTTATTTCATGTAAAAATAAAATTTAATGACCAAATAATAAAAGAATACTGTAGTTATTACACTATGTCTCATTATCTTTGAAGAAGTTACTCAGAATGCAGGACAAAATAACCAAAAGATTCTTACCAAAAAAGGAGCAAACCAATAATAACAGAAATACTTGTTTTCAGTGAACTAGAATCAGCCTCCCTCCCTCACTTTCAGTAAGGAGAGCAATGGGGGCGTGCTTTGAGAGGGCACAGATGGGGTTAGATGGTCTAGCAAGGTTATAAGACTCAGTTTTTCATCTAAAAAGAAAACATTTTATTTTATGCCTCCAGATAGAGGGAACAGATGTAAAGTCTGTGATCCAGTAAAGAAAGACTCAATAAGTGACAACTTTTACTGTTGAACATGGCGTAGACACTTTCCTCCTCAACCCACCTCCTTAACCCACCTCTCCACTGACAAGATTACCAGCTCACATTTTCTGTTGCCTAAAACATGTTATTAATGCAGCTAATATATCATAGAATTTTCAGCATAATCTAACATTTTACAGCTATGAAAAATAATTAGTAATGTGAACAAAAAATACATTTGGGGATTATTCTTTTCATTACAAGAAACATGAATATGCTCACTGTCCTTACATATCTTTAATATTGATTATTCAGATTCAGTAACCAAAACATTTTGTCCTGCTGAACCCACAGATGATAATAATGAAGTATCTTTTGTGAGGAAAAATGATAGGAGAATCTTTTCATCCCTTTCTAGATTAAAAAGCTTTGTAGCTGCTGGTGGTTCTTTTGTCAATGACAAATTCCTATGAGGAAATTCCAATTTGTGACCTAGATAACCAGATGAAATAGGCTTTAGTCCATCTATAACCTCAGTCTTCAAAATTCTACATGCACACCTCGTATTTCCTCAAGGACAAGAGGTTAATTTCTCTAATTTGAGAACCAAAGAACTCACTGGGTCCTTTTGTTCCTATAGAGAGAGTTATTTTTTTTGTTTTCCTTTATCCTGGATGCCTTAGTTTTTCAGGCAAGTATGACAGCATCTGTGTGTATGTGAATATTCTTCTAATAAATATGGATAGATACATTTTCTTTATCCTGAGCTTTTATTAGTGAGCTATCTGGTTTACATTTGTGCTCATTTGTTTTGCCTGTAAATTCTCCAGGAAAAAAGTCACAGTTCCTAAGAGCAAATGTACAGAAGTATGCATGTATGTATATATGTTGTACTATTTTTTATTCTAACTGTAATAATGCATCATAAGTATTGCACTTAGAAATAAAATGTATGTATTTAGGCATAAAACTCAAGTCTTAGTCTTATCTTCTTTCTGTAATCTTTGTTCTGTGTAATATCCAATTTTAATAATAATGCAGGGTGAGGGAATGCAAATTTGTTTACATGGTAGTTACAGAGAGTCAGCAACATTTTTTGGAGTACCAACTTATTAAATTTCACCAAACAAATGGGAAGCAAGTTTATAAAGGGAAAGAACTGCATTGTAGAAATAATCAGAACTACTAAAAGCAATTTAATGTACTAATTCAATTAGTCATAGGATAACAAGAGTAGATGAAGGAATGGCAGTATGATCAAAAGCTTACCCAAAAGAGATAGGAAACAGTTTAAAATTCTAAGTAGTTCATCCTCTGCATTTCTTTCACATTGAAAGAAAGGCAGGTATCCAAAATTAAACTTCAATTCCTTTGTCCAATGTATTGAAAACAGATTTTTTGTTTTGTTTTGTTTTTGTTTTGTTTTGTTTTGAGACAGGGTCTCAATTTGTAGTTCAGGCTGGCCCTCAGCTCACTATGGTGCCCAGGCAAGCCTCGAACTCAGCAATCTTCCTGTCTCTGCCTCCTGAGTGCTGGGACTACAGGCATGAGCCATCATGCCGACACTGTGGTATGTGGTATTGATTGCCGGGTGGTGAGTCACCACGCCCAGCATTCTATGTGGTCACTGGGATCGAACTTGAAGACTGAGATTTTTTTAATTGAATTTTTTATTGGTACAATTTACATACTTCTCACAATCACACGTAACATTAGGGAATTTGTACCAATATTGACACAAGTCAGTTCTGATTTTTACCCATATACCCACCCAGCCACACCTCCCCACACCTATATACATGCTCTTTTATTTTCTTTCAGAATCATATTTATTCCTTCCCCTCATTACATCCCCACACCAAATTTCCCTTGGAAATTTCCCATTCTACAAAGACCATCATACTTTCTAGAGCTAATTTGCATCAGGTGCTCATATCAATGAGAAGATCCGGTATTTGCATATCTGTGATCTATTGATTTCACTTATTACTGTGTCCTCCAGGTGTATCCATTTGCATGTAAATGAATCAATCTTGTCATTGTTTATGGCAGAGTAGTACTCCATTTTATTTTTTAAAAACACATCTTCTTTATCCAGTCTCCAGCTGATGGGCATTTGGGTTGTTTCCAAGGCTGAGTTATCACAAACTGCACTTCTATGAACAAGGGTGTACATCTGTCTTTCCAATGTGATTTTTAAATTCCTTTGGGTATATTCCTAGCAGGGGGATAGCAGGGTCAAATGGGACCCCTAGTCCTAGTTTTCTGAGAAATCTCCACACAGATCTCCACAATGGTTACACAAGTCTACAATCCCACCAACAGTGGAGAAGTGTTCCTTTCTCCCCACAGCCTCGCCATATTATCTTTGGCTGATTTTGTAATAGCGGCCATTCTTTGTGGAGTGCGATGAAATCTGTGTTGTTTTCATTTGCATCTCTCGAATGACCAGTGATGTTGAACATTTCTTCATGTTTCTTAGCTGCTTTGACTTCTGTCTCTGAAAAGTGTCTGTTCATTTCAGATGCCCATTTTTGAATTGGGTCTTTAAACTTGGGGAGGCTGATCAGTTTAAGTTCTTTATATATTGTAGATAATAGCCCTTTGTCTGATAAACTGCTAGTAAAGATATTTTCCCATGTTGTTAGTTGTCATATAGCAGGGTCAGTGACTTCTTTTGCTGTGCAGAAGCTTTTCAGTAGGATGAGATCCCATTTGTTGATTCTTTCTGCTAGTTCTTGTGCTATAGAGGTTTTATTCATAGAGTCTCTGCCTAAGCCAATGTCTCCAAGAGTTTTACCTAATCTGTTTTCCAGCAGGCTTATTGTTTCTGTTTTAATATTTAAGTCTCATATCCATTGTGAGCTTAGTTTTGTGCATGGTGAAAGAGATAGGTCTAGCTTTACTTTTCGGCAGGTTGAAGCCCAGTTTTTCCAGCAACATTTGTTAAAGAGGCTGTCTTTCTTCCATTGAGGATGTTTGGCTCCTTTGTCAAAGATAAGGTGGCTTAGTGTATCCAGGGTTGTTAATACATCTTCTAATCTATTCCACTGGTCCTCGGGTCTGTTACTTTGCCAGTACCATGCAGTTTTTATCACAGTGGTTTTAGAGTAGAGTTTAAAATTGGGGATTGTAATACCCCCTGCCATGTCGTGGTTGCTTAGAATTGCTTTTGCTATTCTAGGTTTCTTGTGTTTCCAGATGAATTTTTGTATTATTTTCTCTAGCTCTGTGAAGTATAGTGTTGGAATTTCAATTGGAATTGCATTGAATCTGTATAGTAGTTGTGAGAGTATAGCCATTTTGACGATGTTGGTTCTCCCTACCCAGGAACAAGGGATGTCTTTCCACTTTCTGATTTTCTTTTCTATCTCGTTTTTCAGAGTCCTATAGTTTTCAGCATAGAGGTTTTTCACTTCCTTTGTTAGGTTGATTCCTAGATATTTCATTTTTCTGGGTGCTATTTTGAAAGGGATTGACTCCCCAATTTCTCTTTCAGTGAGTCTGTTTGTGTAGACAAAGGCTGTTAATTTTTGAGCATTGACCCTGTATCCAGCAACACTACCAAATCTGGAAATTAAGTCTAGTAGTCTTTTGGTTGAGTTTTTAGGATCCTCCAGATAGAGTATCATATCATCAGCAAATAATGCCAGTTTAACTTCTTCCTTTCCTGTCTTTATTCCTTTTATATCTTTGTCCTGACTGATTGCTATGGCTAATATTTCCAGCACTATATTGAACAAGAGTGGTTACAGCAAGCATCCTTGTCTCGTTCCTGACCTTAGTATAAAAGGTTTCAATTTTTGCCCATTAAGTATGATGCTGGCTGTTGGTTTCTCATAAATAGCTTATATTAAATTGAGATAAAGTCCATCAATTCCAATTCTCTGTAGGGTTTTGATCATAAATGGGTGTTGGGATTTTGTCAAATGCTTTTTCTGTGTCTATTGAGATAATCATATGGTTTTTGTCCTTGAGTCTGTTAATATAGTGTAATACATTGATTGATTTACTTATGTTGAACCAGCCTTGCATCCCTGGGGTAAATCCGACTTGATCAGGGTGTATGATTTTCTTGATAACTCTCTGTATTCTGTTTGCCAGTATCTTATTGAGGATTTTTGCATCAATGTTCATTGGAGAGATTGGCCTGTAGTTTTCTTTTTTTTTGGTGGGATCTTTCCCTGCCTTTGGAATCAAGGTGATGGTTGCTTCAAGGAATGATTTTGGGAGTACTGCTTCCCTTTCAATTTCATTAAAGAGATTGAGAAGTACTGGTATTAACTCTTCTTTAAAAGTTTTGTAGAGGGCCGGAGGGTTAGCCTGCCTTGCAAGAGCAAGGACCTGAGTTCGATCCCCGGTTACCGCATATAATGTTGGACGTGGTGGCTCACGCCTGTAATCCCAGCACTCAGGAGGCAGAGACAGGAGGATTGCTGAGTTCGCGGCGGCTTACCTGGGCACCATAGTGAGCTCAGGGCCAGCCTGAACTACAAAGTGAGACCCTGTCTCCAAAAAAGCAAAAAAAAAAAAAAAAAAGTTTTGTAGAATTCAGCAGTGAAGCTGTCAGGACCAAGGCTTTTCTTTGTTGGTAGGTTTTTTATTACATTTTCAATTTCCCAGATTGATATCAGGTTGTTTAACATTTTTATATCCTCTTCATTCAACTTTGGAAGTTCATATGCATCTAGGAATGTATCCATTTCTTCTAGATTTTCCATCTTCTTGAGTATAGATTTTCAAAGTACGTGTTTATTATTCTTTGGACTTCTTCTGGATCTGTGCTGATTTCCCCATTTTCTCTTCTTATAGCATGGATTTGAGCCTTTTCCTTTTTTTGTTTGATAAGGTTGGGTAAGGGTCTGTTGATCTTATTTATTCTTCCAAACAACCAACTCTTTGATTCATTCTTTGTACTGTTCTCTTTGTCTCCATTGCATTAATTTCTGCTCTGATCCTTATAATTTCCTCTCTAGTATGTGAGATTTTAAAGAAATGACATTTAAGAATGTGTGTTGGGCAGCTTACCATGACTAACATAAAAGAGCTGAGAGAAATCAATTTAAAAGGAAAAAAGATTATTTTTGATCCTGGTTTCAGTTATTGTCAGTCCTGTTTTTTGGGCCTGTGGAAGCACAATCTCCTGGGAGAATTTAATGGCAAAGGAAGTCTGTTCATATCAGAATTTTACCCAGAAGCAAAGAGTGAGGGAAGGGTCCTAATATTTGTTCAATGGTGTGAAATCATTGACCTAACTTCCTCCCACTAGGTCTTGCCTGCTAAAGGTCTCACCACCTCCCAATGGAACCAGTGGCTGAGGGCCAAGCATTTAATGCATGATTCTTTGGGGAAGAACATTGCAAATCATAACAGAAACCGCAAACCATAAACAGAACTCTAAGCCAGCTCTAAACTACCTGTCTCTGTCTATTGCTTCTTGTCAATTGTTACATATTCTGATTCCAAGTGCTTTTTAGTTTTAGACCCTGGACTATGTTTTATAACTTTCTACAAATCTTAACTCAAAGCTTTGAAATAAATGACCATTCCAAGTGGAATTTTGATAGAAATTGCACTCTGGACAAAAGCTTCTGGCACACAGTGGTGGCTTCCATTGTTGCCGAAACATCTCCATGGAAAATCTGCCTATGGAAGAGAGCAATGCCATACACAGGGTCTGGCCTGTCTGAAACCCACTGCAGGTTCATGACATGTTTGACATCTGGATACTATCCTTAAAGTTTATATAAATGCTTCTTATAAAAATGTAAGGTTTATAATCACCAGGGAAGAAAAAGTCTACAGGCAAAGCTGTTGGAGAGGACTGCTGTTCTTCCAGACACAGGCTCACCCCTGGGTGTAGGGTCAGATATCCCAGCCTTGTCTTGGGTCAGGACCCCTTCTTACCGGTCCTGCACAGACCCAGATGAAAATACCACTACAGAGCTCACCTAGACTACTGGTAGCTCTGTTATGAGATAATTGCCATAAGCAGGGAAATTAAAGATAAGATTTTTACTATAATCATGATTCTGTGTCCGATTAAATACTGCTGACTATATTTTTATATATTCTCCTGTTAACTGTTTCTAAAAGATTAATTTTATAATTTTAAAATTTGCACTTTTGTGGGAATAAAAACTCTAAATTTTTCCAAACAGAAAGATGCCTTTATTTTGTGATATCTGAGTCTTAATTAAGAGATACAACTTGCTAATTAATAAATATCCTTTTTTCCAATGTTGTCTTTGTGAAGCAATTGAAATTATTGGTGCAATTGTTAAAATATTTTAAACTTACCCCAACACTATTGAAATATTCCTGTAATTAAAACGGCAAATATGTATTAATTTTGAATTAGATATTTACTTTTTTTCCTTTTACTTTCACTGAGAACATCAACCCTAAATGTCTAAGACATATTATCTTACTTAAGGTAGGACAGTAATGAAGGAAGATAGAAGAAAGGAAGAAAAGATGGGGAAATTTCTTATTTCCCCTTTTTGTAACCTCAAAATTAAACTAATAAATACATGATGAAAAGTATTCTCTCAGCTTAGAACCTTCATTGCTACTCTAGGTTGAATGGTGGCCCCTAAAAAAATTCTGTATTAGCACCTAAAACTTGTGAATGTGACCTTATTTGGAAAAAAAAAGGATCATTTCAGATGAAACTAAATTAAAAAGCTCTGGATGAGATTATACCAATTATTCACAAGGGCTCCAAATCCAACCTCGTGATTACATGTCCTTTCAAGAAACAGAAGAGGAAAAATGGTGTCATAAGATAATCAGGTGAGTGTAAAGGCAGAGATTGGAGGAATTAATGCAGCAAAAGTAAAAAAAAAAATGCTTGGAAGTGCCAGAAGCAAGAAGAGATAAGGGGAGTTCTCTTCAATGGTATTTGGAGGATACTCACCTCTGCAACACCTTGGTTTCATATTTGTCATCCCTGGCAATACGAGAAATAAAATTCTATTGCTTTTTTTTTTTTTTTTGAGACAGGGTCTTGCTTTGTAGTTCAGGCTGGCCCTGAGCTCACTATGTAGCAAGCCTTGAACTTTGCAATCCTCTTGCCTCTGCCTCCTGAGTGCTGGGATTACAGGCCTGAGCCACCACACCCAGCAAAATTCTATTGTTTTAAACTGCCAACTTTCTGGTGATTTGACAGCTGCCAAAATAGGAAGTAAATCAGCTCTGGTATGAGAAATGAGTCTATAGCTCAGGGGAGAGGCCAGGGCTACAGATGTCTATTTGGAGGGATCTACACACAATCAAGTTTAAGCCATGGCTTTGAATGAAATCAATAAAGAATCAGTGTAGATAGAGAAGACAAAGACCATGGGGTCCACACCAGGGACACACCAGACTCTGTCAAGAAAAGGCTGCAACTGAAAAGTAGAAAAAGGAGCAGCAAGTTACATGAGGGGAGAAGCAAGGGAATGATTGATGTCACATATGTGCAAGGGAAAGAGTGATGTCAGGGAGAAGGTGTCAGCTTTATCGCTTGGTGAGATGAAGCCTGGGACCTGGGCAGAGGATTTCAGGAGGTGGAAGCTGTTCATGATCACTTTAAGGATGGTGTCAGTAAAGAGGCAGAAAACAATTCTAAAAGACTCCCCAAAGTCACCAAGCACACAGCCTCAATGTTCAAATGCTTTACAATAGTCAAGACTTCTACCACACCATGATTCCATATCTAAGATCTGAGGCATTTTGCATTATTTTTGTTTAGGAAATTGCACCTCTTTTTTTTAAGAGGGTGATTAACTTTTCTTCTATCATCAGTTAGGATTTCTATAAATCCAGTGCAAAGATACTGAAGTATTTGGTAATAAGTACTAGGTATTTTATATTTCTTAATTTTAAACAGAAAAAATAGAAGTAATTTTTTAAAAGTTTACTTGAGTATTAAAGTAGTTTGATAATTACGGCCCTTTTTTTTTGTCAGAATATCCTGACAAATCTCCTTTCCCAGGAATAGCCTTGGTGTGTGGTCTTTGTCTTGGTATTGCCAGACTAATGACTGACCAAATTTGGATGGCATTTTGTGCTGCTCAGTTAAATAGGATATTATGGTGATACACAATAAAAACCTGAACAACTTTTGGTTCAAATTTCTTTAGCTCTTTTGTTTTAATTTTTTCATATACACAGAACCTAAATAAAAGATTTAAAATATAACTGAAATTATGCATATACTTTAGTTCTCATTGTGATATTTAAGGTATATTTTAGTATATAAGAATATTTAAGGTAACATTTGAATATAAAATATGAAACATGTTTTAATGGTATATAGAATTGCAGTGCTTCTATTTCAGATTTGTTTCTATGGTGATCTCACTTTAAGATTAGATTAATAGAAAATTACATCTGTCTAAATTTGAACCTTTCCATATGTCTATCCTTATCTTAAAGTGAGATATTTTTCACCTGGAGAAAATGGCCTACATAACTATGGTGCATGTGGCATATCTTGGGAATAATATCTTTACATTTATTTTTAAGAGAAGAAAGATTATCTATGGTCATTACAATCAGTTTAGGGGCTGAAACTAGTTGAGCAGAAGTGACACAGAAGAGAAAGGGAACAAAAGTGACAAGAGGCAGTAGTGGTGGTGTTATGCCTTGTATCTGGATATCCCCTCAAAGCCTCAGGTGCTCATTGATGGGGCTTTTTGGAGGTGGCTGGATCCAGGGCATGAATGGCAATCAATCCTGGGGTGAAGCGGCAGGGGTACTGGATGGTCCACTAATTTGTTTATCACAGTTCTGGGTGTGGGTAATGGGAAGCCCCACCATGGGTGTACATGGTACCACCCCATAGGTTTGTAGCCTGGATGTGATAAAAGGAAGAGGGAGGTCTACTCCCCTGTCTCACTCCTGCTGCTTTCTGCCAGCCTCACTATTGACTGTTTCTCCTGTGCCATCCATGCCTCCTTGCCCCCCACCCAGGAGCCAGCCAATTACACATTGAAGCCTCTGTAAATCATTAGCTGAAATAAACCCTTCAGCCTTTAAATTTGTGTGTTAAGTATTTTGTCTCAACAATGAGAAAAGTAGCTAAGACAAGTGGGATGCTGATAACATCAGTTAGCATTCACATCCCAAAGTCCATCACACGTGAGGAAAGACAGGAAGTAAATTTAAGCCCTTGTAGGCCTGAGCAATGTCTAAAGCAACAGAAAGACAGACTTTAGAAGGTAGTTGGAACTAAAGGCAGCAGGTTTCAGAAGCCTGGTAGATTGTTTCCAGAGATGGCCATAACATTTCTCTTGTCCTCCATACCTCTTATTCATAATGCAACCTTGACACTCCTCCCAGGAGGCAGAGCCTCTCATCTGAGTTTACTTCAGCAACAGACTGTAACGGAAGTGAGAGCTGTCACTTCTGAGATGAGGGTTTAAGGAGTCTATCAGCTAGCATCTGTGTGCAATCAGAGCTCTGGGTCACTATGCATGAAAAATCAGCTACCTCTTTGGAGACCACATGAACATTAAAAGTCCCTGGAATCGGGAAATTATGAGAGGCGAGAATCCTTAAAGGAAAACATCTACAATGAAAAATAAACCATGGTATTCCAGCCACTGCAAGGGAAAGGCAAAAACCATCTTGGGTTTCCCAGCCTAAAGTGCACAGTGTGAATGGATTTAGGATACCACTAAAGCAGTGGCAAACTTCCCTAACTCACAAAATCCTGAGCAAAGCATTGTATTTAACCATTGTGTTTTAGGCTGAATTGGTATGTAATAATAGAAACTATTACCAAATGGTATATTTTCTAGGATAGGTAGACACCTTAGAAAGAGGAGATAACCCGAAATGTTGGTGGTGAAAAGAAAATGTAAAGAAGTAAAGATAATAGATCCTAGTGAAATGAAATAGCACCAAAACTAAGGAAAATACAGGCCGATAACAACAACAAAAAGATTTGTTAAAAAAAAATCTGTGTTATAGGGCCGGAGATTTAGCTCAATGGTTCCGGAGCCTGTCTCACAAGTGCAAGGTCCTGAGTTCAATCCCAGTAACGACATACAATGCTGGGCGTGGTGACTCACGCCCACCAGCAATCAATACCACATACCACAGTGCCGGGCGTGGTGGCTCACGCCTGTAATCCCAGCACTCGGGAGGCAAAGACAGGAGGACTGCTGAGTTCAAGGCTTGCCTGGGCTACATAGTGAGCTCAGAGCCAGCCTGAACTACAAAGCGAGACCTTGTCTCAAAAAAAAAAAAAAAAAACTGTGTTATAATAACACTAGAAAATACTACTTAAGGAAATGGGCTAGTCACATACTCCTCCCATTATTGCTGGGCCAGGAAATGGCAACACAAATAAATATGAACAGAAATTATCAAATAAGCTTAAAATCACCCAGGTTCATGAAAAGTTTGGATAACCATAGATAAGAAGATAGTTACCAAAACATTTTTCTGAATAGAAAGTCAAAGACAGGAAATAAAATGAGAAACCTATAAAGATATAGATAGATGTAAGCCAAATTTAATAAAGAAATTGAAAAAAAATAAAAACACCTGAGAAAGGAACAGGATGCCCACAGGAAAACAGACCTGACCAAAAGAGCAGCAAATAACAGAAGATGGGAAGAAATTAATTAATTAAAGAAATTAATTGTACTGAATTTTTTTTTGAGACAGGGTCTTGCTTTGTAGTTCAGGCTGGCACTGAGCTCACTATGTAGGCCAGGCAAGCCTCGAACTCAGCAATCATCCTGCCTCTACCTCCCGAGTGCTGGGATTACAAGCGTGAGCCACCACACCCGGCCTACTGAATGTTTTTTAAGAAATAAAAAAATTGAAAGTACTCAGGTCACAGACCTCAGGCACCATTACCAGCGCAGAGGATTTGGGCCAACCAGCTGGTCCCCACCCCACCTCAGAGCTGTGATGTGATGACACAGGCCCAAGAGGAGCTCGGAGCCATTTCCTGCATCACTCCACACCAGAACCATGCTGAGAGACCAGACAAGATTAAAAAAAAGGGAATCTAGCTTCTGTTCTTCCATCTACTCCTAGATCCCTCTATTCACCTCTTCTCCCCACACCCTCTCTTATCTTCCTGTCAAGACCAATACCCAGAAGTAAAAGACTCTTAGGCTGCCCTATCTCTTCTCCTATACTATTATAAGAAAGTGTGCAAAGTCTCCAGCAGTCTTACAGCATACAGTTGGCACTGTTTTATATATGCCCTTTATCCTCTGTTACCTGTTGGCATATACAAGGCTCTCAAGTCTAGGTGATCTTTATAAATCTGCTAAGCCTATTCCATTCTCCTTTTGTCTCCCTACCTCCCTGATTCCCCAGTGACCTTTTATTCCCAAAGGGTTCTGGGGGTACATTTATGATCCACATGTTGTATACACATTGTTGATCAATTCTAAATTTTGGCATATGGACATAAAGGTAACTCATGAGCTCAAAGTCTTCAGAATAGAAATTAACAAAACTTTTCATTTTATTTATTTTGTTTAATACTGATATTGGCACTGATTGTATTATGGTAACAAACATGATGTGATTGTTCTGTTCAAATTCCTCCCATGATGTGTTAGAACTGAGAACTCTCCAGGGTGAATACAGATTCAAGAAGGACACTCCAGGAAGGTGCCACTTCCAAAGGGCCCCAGATAATAGAAAGAAAGAGACCTGCAACAAACACTGCCATGTCATCAGGCAAGGAATTGAACAAATACCATTAGTAACAACAAAAGAGTAGAAATGAGAAAATATACAAAAAAAAAGACACAAAGATCAACACCACAGGGAAATTCAGAGAAAAGGGAAATAGAGCAAACTGAAACTCAAACACCAGGACACTTTGAGATGGTAACAAAAGCAGATCTATTAAAATGGAAATCAGAACTCATCTCTGAGATCAAAACAGAGATACTGTCCAGAGTGAAAGACATCATTAAAGAAGAGATCAGTGAGGGCAAGAGGATTAGCTCAGTGGTTCCAGTGCCTTCCTCGCAAGAGCAAGGTCCTGAGTTCAATCCCAGTAATGACATACAATGCTGGTCGTGGAGACTCATGCCCACCAGCAATCAATACCACATACCACAGTGCCAGGCGTGGTGGCTCACGCCTGTTATCCCAGCCCTCAGGAGGCAGAGACAGGAGGATTGCTGAGTTTGAGGCTTGCCTGGGCTACATAGTGACCTCAGGGCCAGCCTGAACTACAAAGCGAGACCCTGTGACACAAAAAAGAAGAGATCAGTGATATGATAGAATCCAAGAGAGCAGAAGCAATGGAACCTTTTAAACAGCTTCAAGCAGAGCTCCAGGTGATGATGAAGGAGAATGAAAGCTTGTGAAGCAGGATGAATGAAGCAGAGAACCAAATCTCAGACCTAGAGGACAGAATAGCAACCAATAAGCAGGAAAGACATAATCTATGGAAAAGGACAAAGGACCATGAGAAATCAATCCAACAGCTTCTAGATGACTCAAAGAAAAATAACATAAGACTGATTGGAATCACTGAGGAAGCAGGAGACAATGCAAAAGATATTAAAAAAAACTGTTAGAGATAATGGCAGAAAACTTCACAGGAAAAGAAATGGGCATACAGATAAATCAGGCCTATATGACTTCAAAACACCGTGACATAAAAATATCTACACCTAGACATATAATTATCAAGGTTCCAGATACACAACACAGGAATGAAATACTGAAAGCAGTGAGAGAAAGGAAAAAAATCACCTACAAAGGGAAGCCCATTAGGATCACAGCAGACTTTTCAACACAAACACTCAATGCAAGGACAGCATGGAGGGAAGTATTTCAAACATTGCAGGAAAAAAAACCTCCAGCCTAGACTGTTGTATCCTGCAAAACTATCTTTCAGAATGGACGGGGAAATACGATACTTCCATGATAAACACCTGAAAAACTTCACAAATACGAAACTTGCACTCCAAAACATTCTAAAGAACATCTTGGAAAAAAACACAGAAATTTCCAAACCCACAAGACCCAGGAGAGTGAATTCACTGGGGCAAACAAGAAACTAAATAGGAAAGGGGAAAAGCAAGGAAGAAAAGAACCAAAAACAGGGAAACATAGCAGCTCTGAATATGCCCATATCAGTCATACCATTAATGTCAGTGGACTCAATGGGCCAATTAAAAGACACAGACTAGCAGATTGGATCAAGAAGCAAGATCCTATAATCTGCTGCATACAGGAAACACACCTAATTCAGAAGGAAACCCATAGACTGAAAATAAAGGAAAACAATCCTCCATGCCACAGGAAATGGCAAAAAAGCAGGAGTAGCTATCTTGTTTGCAGATAAAATAGTTTTCAAACCCAAACTGATTAAAAGAGATAAAGAAGGTCACTATAGGGCCGGAGGGTTAGCTCAGTGGTTCCGGCGCCTGCCTCGCAAGCGCAAGGTCCTGAGTTCGATCCCCGGTAACCACATATAATGCTGGGCGTGGA
>PVIC010023345.1:0-26878 GCA_004025085.1 Thryonomys swinderianus | reverse complement strand
AAGGAGGAAAGAAAGAGAGGCACAGAAAGAGAGACTTGTGGTGGCCCAGAGAACCTGTGAGAGCCCCAAATTTGAGGAACACATTCAGGACCCTTGCAAATGAAAATGGTATCTTCAAGAATGGTCACCCATCACTGAATGTTAGAGCATGATAATGGGATTAGGGTAGGAAAGGCGATCATGCAGAAGTGTTAACTGGCCTTGAAATTCAGGATCAAATTATGATTATATTATTACACTTATTACTACACTCATATTAGTTTATGCTTAAAAGTTGCCCACTATATATTGCCCTAATCTAAATATTGTGAGGCGGTCATCTTTGCCAACTGGTACTTCAGGGGGAAGAGAAATTCCAAATCCCCATCTGGAATTATGAAGGAATGATCGCTAAATATTGTGTCAGTGGAAGGATGATCTTTGGAGAAATGTCAGAGTCAAGCGGGCTGAGAATGTCCTGTAGAGGAGGGAAAAGGAGGGTCAAGAGTGCCGAGACTGAGTATGTGTCAAAACTAAATAAAACTGAGATTAAGAATCTGCCTACACTTTAGAAATCCCACAGCAAGACTGTCCAGACTTTTCCAGAGAATAACACATATGTCATGTAGAGGTACAGTTTTTTTTAATGCTGAATGTGATCATAGTGTAGATGCAAAATGTACCAATAAACTAAAAAAATAAAATAAAATAGAATTGCACGTATCTATAATTTGTTGATTAGAAGTCAAAACTGTTCTTTTCCATGGAGGAAAAAGCCATCTCTATCTTCCAGTTATTGGTTATATGTCTGTCATGAGTAGGAAAAACAAAAGTCAATTCACTCTGTAACATGTATAGAAGTGAAGTAAACCTGTGGATGCTTATTTTCCACTTCTTAAATACTTTATATATAAACAACCTATTTAAATTAAATTATATTTTACATAGTTCTTAAACTATAGTTTTCAAACAAAAATTAGACAAGAAATCATAGGTCAGATATTAATACACAAGTAAATGGATGGAATTATTTTGGGGCTGAGGCAACACAATTTCTACATCCACCATGCCCTACAAATAATTGCTAATTGCAAAGAAAATAAGTGTTACTGCAATGGAAAAATTAAGGTTAACATTTTCTTAGGAAATTTCTGAAGTCCTAATCTGTAAAAGACCAAAGCAAAATGATGCACGATATAATATAGCATTAAAATATAAAATTTATATGATGGTAGTCTTTCAAAAGTTTCATAACCTAAAATAATCCTAAGGAAGCACAGAAGACAATATGAAATGAGTGGCATCCCATCAAGATGAGCAAGTATTTGACCTTCAAAAATATCAGGGACATGAGAATCAAGGAAAGCTTGAAAAGTGAGCATCTTACTGTCAGTGATTTATGAGGCAGTCAAACTTGGATAGATTTCTAACAGCTCACTGGTACAAATAAATTAGTACCTGTTTCCCAGATAAGATAATTATATGTGAAACAGTAGAATCCTTTTACCTTTAGGGTGTGTATGCTGAGGTTAAGAGAACAAAAGTCCAACAATTTTCTCCCAAATAGTTCTGAATAAATATTATTTGTGCCATATTTGCGTATTTTCTATGACACTTTTGCTTAAAAATAATTTTTCACCATTTTCTGATTTTCATTGTTAACCATTTACTTGATATTTATGCCCCTTTCAGTGTGAGAAGCAAGCTGTTTAGCTTACATATATTTATGCATTTCCAACATTTCTACTAACAGTGATGTATAATTTCATATTAATGTGATCAGAAAAAATACTTGGTATGGTTTCAACCCTCTTAAATTTGTTTAGGAACAAGCTGTTTAGCTTACATATATTCATGCATTTCCGTACATTTCTACTAACAGTGATGTATAATTTCATATTAATGTGATCAGAAAAGATACTTGATATGGTTTCAACCCTCTTAAATTTGTTTAGAAACAAATATATGATCTACTCTCTCTCTCTCTCTCTCTATATATATATATATATATATACATAGAGAGTAGAGCTAGTAGTAGTAGTAGTAGTAGTAGTAGTAGTAGTAGTAGTAGTTCTGTGTGAAGTTGCAAAGAATACAAACTATTGAATGGAATTCTCCTTATCTGTTAACTTTGAAGTGTAGATCAAGCTCAGTTTCCTTATTAAATCTCTGTCTTTATAATGCCCCATTATTTAAAGTAGAGTGGTGAAGTCCCCTACTAATATGACATAATTATAGTATTATAATCTATTTCTCTATTAAGATTATATACATATGTATACATAAACACTTATAAATGTTCTTATGCTGGATGTACATTTAGTTTTTATATAAAAAGTCCAAAGTGATTATATTTTTTATTTTTAAAATTTTTATCTTTATTGGTACATTTTATATACACAGCATATCATGATCACACACAATATTGGGAATTTGCACCAGTATATGATAGAAAAAAAATTTAAATTTACCTAAGCATTTAAAATTGAAATAAAACCACCCACACATCCAAACTCCCCCCACACAACAAACCAAAATAAACCAGGCAATTAATGAAAAGACAAAACTTTTTTTTCTATTTTCAGAAGTTATTATATAGTCATAATGACTTTTAAAAGCCTGAAACTGCAAAATAAATACATATAAACCAATTTTTGGAAAATATAACCCACAAATGAAAGCATAGATTTCTGCTCAATTTTTGACAATGATGTCAAAAATACATAATGGGGGAAAAAAAGAAAAAGAAATAGAAAAAAAACAAAAATACATAATGGGAAAAGGACATTTTCTTTAACAAATAGTGATTGTAAAACTTCACGTACAGTAGCAAAAGGCTGAAAGTTTGTCTTCTCACAGAATTTAGAGAGATAAACTCAAAATGGACTGATTAAATACAAGAAGCCACACTGTAAAAGAACATTCAAGGGGGAAAATTACATGAAAGGCTCAAGAGACAAATACAGAAGCAGGCAAATGGAGTTGTATCAAACTAAATATCTTATGGATTGCAAAGGCAATAATTAAGAGAGTAAATATAAAGAAAATGTAAAGATTTGGAGAAGATAAGTTTATGCACTTAAATTACCCTGTCAAGTACTTTTCACTTCAGAATGCCTTCCTACCATTCCTGAGGGCTGATGCTCCAATTTTCTATTCCCACATTTTCACTTTATCACTGAAATTGTAACAAAGTAATTCTCTAGGAAAAGATCTATTACATAAACGAACAATAAATCCTTACACTGTTTTTCTAGAGATCTCCTGCATCTAATTGATTTCTAGGTTGCTGATTTTAAGCTAGATTAATTTACATAAAATCATTTTTTAAATTATACCTAACATGAACTAATACACCATGTCACATTTGCTTTGTATGGTAATTAGTTCTTTAGGACACTGCACATACATGAAAATGAGAACTTCTTGGTTGCATGAACATAGTTATCCAATAAATGTAAAAATCAATCACATGTGCTTTAATATAGTTTTAATCAACTGTTATGAGTATTTTGTTTAATATGTGATTTAGAAATATGTGTTAATATTTAATATTTTACTTCTGTAACTGAAACTACAGACTTATTGCTGTTTTTATATGTTAAGGAGTAAAGAATGCTAACCCTATGCATTTTATGAACGCTGCAATTTACAACATGCTCCTGAGAAAATGATATCTCAGACATATTGGGAGGCCCTGAGTTTTGAGAAAAATTGTAAGAAAAGAAAAACTGAAGGTTGCAACATATATTTCACTACATTTTTAAGAATAATATTACTATGTTAAAAATACTCATAATTAATGACACAAAAAGAGATGCTAGTTTAACTAAAATTATCAATACTTAAGTGTTCAATGTCTTTATTATTTTGTTACTAATTTACCAGTTTATTTTATATGATATTTTGAAATATTTCTTAATATATAAACACATATTTGATGGTTCATTGAATTTGATCTATATCTCCCTAAAAAAGTTTTAAAGTATGAATCATTCTGAAAGTAAACAAGTATATTTAGTAAGAAACTTTACATAATTATTTTAAAAATAATAAATACTATTGTTTTAAAGAGGAAAATTACTCATGATAAATTACATTGAACATTATAAATCTACTGAGCATTATAGACCGTAATTATAGACACTACATAAAGGTGGTCTTGATATTATGGTGAAAAGCTTCAAAATGTATGCAACATGAGTTATGAAACTAAATTAATGAAAAATTAAACATTTTAAAACTAACAGTCTTTAACACATTAGCAAGAGTCTTAAGAAAATTCAGAAAAACTGAAACACATATGTACTTGAGGTAAATAGCCTGAGGAATAAAGTCACTTTTACTTCATATCAACACAGATTAAATAGAAAAATGAAGCCCTTTCAAATAGGACAAAAATATGAAATAAAGAGTACATAGAAAGCATTGACATATATCCTTCTCCTGAGTGGGATCAAATGTTTCATTTTTATTGTTGATTTTTCATTTTTTATTAATTAAATTTATTTCTAGGACTGTCCTTTCCAAGGACAGTCTCAATATGAAAGATCATCTTCCTGAGATGGAGCCCTGCTGGGTGAGCAGAATGCAGAGACAGCTGGGCTTCATATCGAATGCTGGGAGTCAGAAAACGGAAGGATGCGGAAGACCTGACAGGAGACATTTCCTTATTTTCACCAATATGCACTCAATATTTAGTTGAAGGCTTTGGAAATTAGTCTGATACAAAAAGCTGAAAATACCATGGGTTGAATGATAATGACTGCTTCTGCCCATAGAAATAAATGAGATGAAGTTCTCAAAGTAGTACAAAACATCGATAATAGGATAAAATTTTAAGTATATAACAGGTAAATCAATGCAAAAGTTCTTATAGATAACTACATGTCTGATATTCAAATATAGATTGTGAATAATCAACTATGATATGCTTGATTGCCTGAACAATTATGCAGTTTTTCCATAATTTGAGTTAATTCATTTACATTAATCTTTTTGTTGATTTTCATATCTGGACTGCTAAAATAAGCTCTAGTATAGCAATGTGGTTGGTAATTAGTGCTCAAACTGTGTTTTGTACCACGGAATCCAAGAGGCCCACTCCTTGGGGAGAAAGGAAATAAATAAAAGCACCTGCTACCTGAGCTTTCACTATGATGCACCTAGACCAGCAAGCCTTTAACCATACATGAAATTGACATTTTAACAAGATTGGCTGATATCAAAACTTCTGAATAAGAAGAATAAGTTCAAAACCAGTGTTACCATGATAGCTGTACTAGGTGAATCCTGTCTGATTCTTGTAGCAAAAGTATGGGTTTCAGTGTGGTCATGCCAGAAAAATATATATCCTTGGTTGTGGTAGTTATTTTTTATGACAACTTGCCTAAAGTTCCTGCTAGCGTTAGTGCTTGCTAATATTGATGAAGTATTCTTCATGGACATACATGATTCGGCTTCAGAAAAATGATAGATAAAATTGTATAAATAAGTATATTTGATTATTTATTTTTGAAAAATTACTATTGCAGATATATCATTTATACACAATAAATTAATCCAGGTGAGATATGCAACATTTTCAGGTTAGAGCAAAGATACGTGTGTACACTTGTATACATTCATGCAAAGTTCAGTGATGGGGGCACACTCTGAGAGATATGCTATGAGGGATTTCATTGTTGTGTAACCCTCACGGGGTGTCCTGACACAAACTGAGAAGGCTACAGTGTCACTAGGGCATATCACGGGTGGGTTTCTACTGCAAGAGCAGTCTGTGGATTAAAATATTATTGCACACTGCAAGGCTATAAAATGAAACATATTCTAATCATACCTTCCTTTTTCCATAGCTTTGGGTAACTACTGATCTGATTTCAACCTTACTGAAAGCATTGCCTTTTTAGAAGCACGTATAAGCTCATCAAATAATATGTCACCTTTTGTGTCTGGCTTCTTTTGTTCAGCATAATACTTTTTCATTTCACCCATGTTGTGTATATGTGTCAGTGATTCATTCTGTGTTACTGCTAAGAAGCTTTCAAACATATAGATGTGCCAGTTTGTTTTTTAATTGTGTTATAGGCATTTGGATTGTTTCCAGGTTTTAGCAGTGAAGAATACACATACTGTGAGCATTTGCATGCAAGTGTGTGAGAACATATGCTCTCATTTCTCTTGAGTAAATACCTAGGGATACAATTACTGGGGCATCTGGTAAGTGATTTTCAACTTATAGAAACTGCCAAAGTGCACTCTATTGCTTCACTTTTTGTCTACACTTGGTATTGTCTGACATTTTATTTTTTCTCTCCTCATGAACATGAGTAGGTAGATTAATCTAGTGTGACTTTTCCTTTCTTCATAATGTTTCTTGGTGTTGAAAATCATTTCATGTCCTTATTTGCAATTTGTATGTTTTTTAAAAAAAGTATGTAGACATCAATTCAAGTGTTTCTTTGAATTTCTTCTATTTAGTTAAATACAAGTATTATTTATAACCTGCCTGGAGTGGTGTTACACCCTTTACTCCCAGAACTTGGAAAGCTGAGGCAGGAGAATCGCTGTGAGGTCAAGGAAAGACTGTGCTACATGGTCATGTAATTCAGTACATAGAGAGACACTGTACCTAACACAAATCAAACAAACCCAAAATGAATTATTTTAACCTGAATAAAAGCCATTTACCACATGTATATTTAAAAAATATTTTCCCCCAGAGTGTGGTTTAATTTTCTATTATCATTCAAAAAATTTTAATTTTCATGCAATTTAACTTATTTACATTTTGGGTTTTATATCTTATTTTAATCTAAGAAATTTTGTCTTCACCTATGATCCCAAATGTTTCTGTTCATGTCTTGCCATAAAGTATTTATAAGCTGCTGGAAATTTAGCTCAAGTGGTACCATGCCAAACTTAGATGCACAAGGGCCTGAGTTCGATCTGTGGTACCGCCAAAAAAAAAAAAAAAACACTATGACACAATTTGATGCTGAAAACTAATCCTGTCGCACATGTTGCTTTTGGTCAGCTCCAGTGGCAGTTTGCTAAGAATAGTTTTAATTTGTAAAATAGAGAAGCCTCTATGGATAATGTACATCATAAAAATTATTTCATGATTCCATGAAGCCACACAAGAAACTGCTTACTCTGATGAGTAAACTGGAGGACAGTAAATTTAGACAGCTTCATCTATTATTGATTCATCAATACTAGTACCACTTCCTTAACACAAAAATGCCTTTAAAATACCTTATACTAGATATTGGGAAGAAATTAAGAGAAATGTAGATGAAAACAACACTAAGATTTCATCTCACTCCATAAAGAATGCCTGTTATGAACTCAGCCAACAACAAATGCTGGTGGGGCCATGGGGAGACAGGAACACTTCTCCACTGTTCGTAGGAATGGAGACTAGAGCAACCATTGTGGAGATCAGTGTGGAGATTTCTTAAAAATCTAGGACTTGAGGTTCCATTTGACTCTGCTATTCACCTGCTAGGTATATATATGAAAGAATTAAAAGAATCATACCATAAAGACATATGTGCATTCATGTTTATAGCAGCTCAGTTTGTGACAGCTAAATCTTGGAAAGAGTCCAAATTCCCATCAATAGGAGACTGGATAAGGAAGATGTGTTTTTTTTTATTTTATAAAATTGAGTATTACTCAGCCATAGAGAATGATAAATTTGAGTCATTTATACTCAAATGAACATATTTTGAGGACAAGCTCATAAGTGAAATAAATAGGACATAGGTATGTAAATTTGATACCTTCTCTCTAGTATGAAGGACTGAAGGTACAAATGAATGCCAAAATTTATAATAGGTAATGTGAAATAGGAAGAAAATGTGCAGAAGAGGAAAGGGTATGTAGGGGAAAGTAAAGAAGGGAAAGAAGAAATGATAGAAAAAAAGGATACAAAGCTTAAGTATATAGGTGGGGCTTAGGAAGGACAGAGGAAGGGAAAAATGAGAATATGTGTTATGGACAGGTACAAATTTTCAATGTTGAATGTGATCATTATATATATACATATATATGTACCAACATAATTTTAAAAAGATAATAAAATATATTACAATATGTGCATGAATATTGTCACACCCACATTTTTTAAGAAACCACATTTTTTTAAGAAACATTTCATTACAATTAAGGTGGCTACATTTCAGAAATATGCATGCTTTATTTCTTTTAATAAACTTAATATAACCTCATTGAGATATCTAGTGGTATATTTGTTACAAATACAGATGTTAGTGTTGTGGGTATTGATATAAACCAAAGATTTATCATTTTCATTGGCTATGGGTTCAAGTCTCATACCAGGAAAAACAAAACAAATACTGAATTATTTGACACTAAATAATACTGACATGATTCTAAGAACCTTTCTAAATACGGCATAGGCATATCTACTCAGACCTTCTAAAACGTCCTATGATAGGGGAGCACTATGGCTATTCAGTTTGCCAAAGACACAATTGATGAAAAAAACAGAGAGGTCAGGTTGATCTGGGACCATTTCATTAGTGCAAAGCTGATAAGTGAACCAAACTTGTGTAAAGGAAACCTGAAAAGTTCACGCTGACTAAACAGACATGCCATAATGCGCAACCATCCTGGTCACATCCCCTAGGAATCTATAGAATATCTTTATGGAGACTGGGAAAAGAAAAAGGGTTATTTGAAAAATTCTGCAGATCAGATATTAAGTATTTGAAACAGAAAAGCTGTATTTCTTTTTCTAAGGGTCTAACATGGGCAATATTCATAAAAGGTATTGTAATGATTAATTTTCATTGTCAGTGTGACGAGCTTAAAAAACACGTAGATTAGCAAAACATAGCCCACATTAGGCACAAAATGTAGGGCACAGGGGAAGGAGATGCTACTAGAACCTCTGCAGTGAAGTTCCAGTCTTCTGTGAGTCCTACAACACAAAATGAATTAATTAATAGATAGACAGAAGTGAGAGAGAAGAAGCTGTGTTTGGGCCTGATCTATGCTACTCCGGGTAGCAGAGACAGAAAGCCCCAATTTTCCAAAAGGACTCAGAAGACCCAGAGAGCAGAGCAGTTGCAGTCCTTTAGGAATTATTAAATGAAGATGCATAACAGCATGTGGGGACACTGGGGTCTATGTTGTTAGGGGAAGTGAAGATAGGAGTCGAGTTCTCAGATCCAGACATGTCATAGCTGGTCTGCAGGAAGAAAATTCTGGCCCAGTAAGTCCCAGTTGTGCAGTAGAGTTACTCCTGACAAGATATTAAGTATTTGAAAAGGCAGAACTCTATTTCTTTTTCTAAGAGTTTAATATGAGAAATATTCATATGAGGTATTGTAATGGGTTGCTTTCATTGTCAGTGTAACTGGCCTGAAAAGTGCCCAGGAGATTAGTAAAAAACACTTTTCAGTGTGCCTGGATGGCTTATAGATGTATGACCTTGAAGCAAAGATCTAGTCCTCCTCTCTTGAGCACTCTCCCCACACTTGTTACTTCTGTATCGCCATGATTTGAATGGCTTTGTTTCACCATCTTCTTCCACCATGAAGTTGTTGGCTTGGAGCTAGCAAGGGGACCTATGAAACCAGGACTCAGAAATCTGACAAAGCAGATATGAAGATATGAGCCTATAATACATTTTATTATTGTTTACAAGTTTCTACCTTTCTAGGAAATGAGGGTTGGACTACTGATGTCACACACGGTAACATGGGGATTGTGACTAGTGACACCCTCCAGCAGAAGCTTGGGGAACTGGGGTCTGGTTAATCACACTTAATTTACTCTCTTTTCTACCTACAGTCTTCTTTTTTTTCAGGCTGAATTATGGGTGGAATAAAAAGTAGAAGAATAACTATAGTTGAGCCATGGGAGGAAATTTATTGAAAGATAGAAAATGAGATCTGTTTTGTGTGTGTGTGTGTGTGTGTGTGTGTGTGTGTGTGCTAGAAGTTGGTTGTTATTTGTGGCAACAAAAAGCCTAGGCTTTCCCCAGTGAAGCAGAGTTGCACTTTAATATTTTCATGTTGAAATAGAACTTAACTAATTAAATATGTACTTGCCAATAACTCTGAATTATTTTCTCCAAACTAGGCTCCATAGTCAGGTTTGATCATGAACCACAACCACGTGGGTAGGGAGGGACTTGGGGATTTCATAGTTATGAAAGATGGAGAATTTTTAATGCTCAGATTTCCCTGGAGTTGATCTAGCAGCTCAACATATAGTCTTATGGTCAGCCCATTCTTTCCCTAATGGAGAACTGAACTCTTATCACAGAGTGTTTTTGTGGCCTCTGGTTTTGATTATACTCCCCAAATCAAAAGTATGTATGTGGAAAGTCTCAATTTTATAGTCATTTGGTTGGAGAAAAAAAAATTATCAGGACCAGTTTCTGTTAGCATTGTTTTCAAGAACAAACTTTATATTTCAGGTATATTTTCTTCTCTTATTGCCATAAATATAAAGTTTGATATTTATAAAAAATATATACATGTTACCCTTAGTGCATTTTTCTCAACTAGCATTAAAAATAGCCATGAAAATCAGAAATAGGATCAATAATTAATCCTATAAATATTTTTGCTTTAGCTATAACTCACTAAATGGAATAAATGGTATCAAGCTCTGAGTAACTTGTTAATGTGAATCAGAGTTGATGTGTGAAAACATTTGAAATTTGTTGCTGTCAATATAAAGTTAAAAGTAATCAAAGACATCAAATTTATCTGAGATTTAGAAAGGAAAAATGATGCTCCACATTATGTTTATGATCAATCTATATTACAAGCTAAAAAAAATTAAAAATGTATGCCATAAAGTGAAATCATGAGTATGGATATGCTTATTTTTACTGATAGCATGATACCAGTTGGAAAAGACAATATGGTAGACATTCCATCTAGAATTATGCCAATGAATGACATTATGAAATTATCTACATGCAGCATAGCTCTGATGAACATATCTTCTTGTCCCTTTGGCACATACTTCACCAAGTATAGAAATAATCTCTGAAAATATATCCTTGGCACTTATTTCAAAGGATAGTTATCCAACAAAGTCTGATGAAAGGTGATGATCTTGGCATTAACAATATGTGAAATTCAGATGACAGTAAGTATAATGTCCATGGTCAAGAATTTAGAGTTAGTATAATAGAATAACTGTTTTAAATTCATTATTATGCCTTTTCCAATCATCTCAGATTTTAAAATAAATCAAGAAAATGCTGAGAAATACTGTTCCATAAACCCAGAGATGTAACTCGTCCTCAAAAATATTTAGCAGAGGGCCAGAGGATTAACTCAGTGGTTCCAGCGCCCGCAAGCGCAAGGTCCTGAGTTCAATCCCCGGTAACCACATACAATGCTGGGCATGGAGACACGCCCACCAGCCACCAATACCATATACCACAGTGCTGGGTGTGGGGCTCACGCCTATCATCCCAGCACTCGGGAGGCAGAGGCAGGAGGATTGCTGAGTTTGAAGTTTGCCTAGGCTACATGGTGAGCTCAGAGCCAGCCCAAACTACAAAGCGAGACCCTGTCTCAAAAAAAAAAAAAAAAAAGAATATATTTAGCAGAAACTTCTCATAATTGCAGAATAAAACGATCTCAGCACTATGTTTTCTGTTGAATTCAGCTATATAGTATTTAAATAGCTAAGTCACATACTCAAATGGTCAAATATGGGAATTATGTCATTTAAAGTTGTTCATCAAACAGATTTTAAAAGCATTTCATTTCATCTGAATAACACACAGAATTGAAGTCAGCTGTTTCAGTGTGTGGTGTTACTGTCTTTGTGATGTGCTCCAAGTCTTTGCTGTCTAACAGTAGCCAGTGCTGTCACTGCCTTTGCAATGTACCTGCCATGTTATGCCATCACCTGAGTAAAGCTCTCGGAGTAGACCCAATCATAATTGCCTCACCTTTCCTCCATTTCTTCTTTTGATTAAAAGGATTTTCCCTTATGTTTCCTTCCCTGATATCTCAGTGCAAATTAATTCAGAAAACCAATATAGCTAAGACAATTTACTCCTGAAATGCTAAAATAAAAAGCTTATTCTTTTAAACACCGTTTTAACAGAAGTCTTCTATACAGTAGGTTCACTGATGGACCACTGTTAAAACTATCTCTCAAATAATACATCATTGTTTCTTGTACTATGTGTGTATAAAGCCTGCACTGTTTTGTGAGTAGCAATTTGGTTTGTATTAGGTCTCTAAGACAGATGACCTGCAGCAACAATGAATCCTCTGCTGAATTGAGATCAGAAGCACAAAAGGAAAAGAGCTACATTGGATTGAAAGGATGTAAGGGGGAAATAAGTTATTTTGAATCCGGGAAAACACTTGATTTTAACTGAATCTTTAATAAATATACCACCAGAACAAGTTACAGAGGAAGAGGGAAATGAAAGGCCTAACTCCAAGAAAGGTCAAATGTAACCACTTCTTAGACACAGAGATATTTATCTTGCTGAGGGGGAAAATAGGTACTTATAAACCAGGAAGATGAAAAGAAATATATATGTTCACCAGGTCATTAGGCTAAAATTTTCTAAATCATGTCCCTCTGTGGTGAGTTAGCTAAGCAGTACTTGTTCTGCAGAGCTGATCTCTTACATGTTATCATTTCAAAAGGAGAATTTTCTTGATTTATTCATTAATGAAGCTAAAGAATTAAGACTAAAATACAGAAACTGATGTCCATGAAGAATGAAAAATGAAATGAGTGCAATTTTAGATGTTAAAAATACATTGCTAGAGTAGTAGTTGTACTTTGATGTTAAAATCCACTACAAAGAACTGGAAAAAAAAACACTGTTATGTTATACATTATACTAATTTATGACTTTTCTATATATTTAATTATTTGTCTCAGGATTTATACACATAATCAAATAATAAATATTCACTTTACAAGTCAACTAAGAATGGGTGTTATCAAAATATTCATGACTTAATATGGATAAATGGTATTTATAATAAAAAATAAAAGTAGATAAATAAGACAATTATTGTCTTCTTTGGCTACACTATGTATTCATCAGCAATGTTTTTTGCAACTAAGCTTCTAAAATAGGTTTTTATTTTGCTGACTCCTAATTCTACTAGCAGGACTCAATTCCAAGACCTCACTGCCCCTCAAATTGACTAGACCAATCAACTTCTGACTCCACTTACATTTGTAGTAAACATTTATAATTCCTTTATGATGCATTATGTACAGTAGATTTTAAGATGCAAAGATCTACCTGTATATTTATAGAAATTCCTTGTTTGTGTCTGTATCTTCCAATCAAAGCAGTAACTATTTCATTTTTAAAAAATTCATTATCACAGAATTATTTGGTCTGCACTTTTTTGCAGTATAATATGTAAAATTAATTTATGTTTTTCATTAATCAGTAAATTCTTTTTCTTCCTGAGGAATATTTTGTTATAGAAACATCTGAAAACTGTTCTGATTTTCATGTTTCACAGTTTATGTTATTTGGCTGTGTGAGACAAGCCCCTATAATATTCTTATACAAAGCCTTTTCTACATATGCATTCATTTTGCTTGAAAAGATCATCAAAAGGCTTACATTTGAAAACTGGGCTTAATCAAATAATAGATATCTGTTCAAACTTATAGAAACTGTGAGTGATTTCCAAATTTCGTGTCATCTCTTGCCAACCATTTTAAGCGTTCTTGTTGTTTTCTGTCCATTTAAATTCCTTAGTACTCTTACTCTGTTAACCCTTTCCAGAGAAGTAAAACAGCATTCAGACACTTATTTTGGACTTCATCTGGAAAGAGTTTTATTTATTCAACTGTTTGTTTTAAGCAGTGCAAAATGTAATGTCATACACAAGTGCATGTATAAACGTTTTAGAATTGACTTTATTGGTACAATTTATATACATATCATGATTACAATCAATGCATAAACTTAACATTCGAGTATGAAATTTTATTTCATTCACAAATAACAGGACATGGGAGCTTCCCATTAAAAATTTTAATTAACAAGTTATGATTATGATAAATATATTCTCACATACTAATGTTTGATAAAGGGACCAACCACAGGGTATTAAGATGATTCTTATGAGGCATTATGGAATACAGAATTGGTTTCCCCAACAGTATTACCATCAACAATGAGAAGGTTATATCATAAGTGACTCATGTTTCCTATTTTAATAAGATTTTATACCTTAGTTTAAACTGTTCCCTAGCTATAATAGCAATCCTAACCTTAATATAATAAAACATATTAATTTAATTTGTGACCAGGAATGATAGTATACACTCTCACTCCTCAAATATTCATGCTTTGTAAATTTCATTTTTGATTTAAAATGCACACCCTTTATTTTGTTACTGACAATCTGTATGTAAGGAGATAAATATAGGAACTGAATATTTCTTCCAGTTCCATTTTATTCTTTCCTTTAATTCCCTCTCATTGCCAGTGCTTGAGAAGAACTGCAAATCATTGTACTACAATTTATAATATGTATTTTCACTTGAAATACATTGATCAATTAATTATTCTAGGGATTATGTACTGGTAGGAAGATGTTTAATCTAAAATGATTTCCAGTTCTAATTCTCTGCTCACCAAGATGAACAACTAAATGATATTCTAATCATCAGTAAAAAGAATACTACATTTCTTTTCATGAGGTACTCAACAGCATTTTCTCAGCACTCTCCATTTATATAGAAACTGCTTCCTACCCAAGTTTTCGGAAACTTCAGGTGGGCATTTCTCACCTGGCTGTGTCTAAGTGGTATCTAGTGGCTGTGACTGATAGCTTTAGTGATGGGATGCACTGAACTGGCTATACTAAAAGTAATTATTGTTCCTGTTTATATGTTACTTTTTCCTTTTGTTAGTTCCCAACATGTTCAATTTCTTCTCCTCCCCCCACTTTATTGCCCACAAAATAATGTATTTTCAGTTTTTGCATTTGTTCTTGAAACTAGAAATATTTCGTTCTGAGTTTGGCATTGATTTTCATTTCACGAGATTTCTTGGGGAAGCTGCAGAATCAGCTCAGAATGGGTTCTTTTCAGTCTTAACCGCAGAGTATGACTCAGTCTTTATAAATTAATTCTAATCAGCATGTTGGCTCACCACTGGGGAGGCTAAGGTGGCATGATTGCCAGGTTTCCAATGAAGAGACTGAACTTTTGGCTACACTCTTAGCTTTAAATTGACTCTCCACTTTTCCAAGGTTTTTCGAAAGGTAGGGGAGCAGTGTCCTTCTGTTAAACGTTCTTTGAATTGAAGAAAACCGACTGAGATTCTAAAGTTCAATTTGAATCTTCTGTTAATTTAGAAATAATGTAATTTTCAGGAGAACGGTTGGGGAGGGGGTCTTCCTGAAGTTTGTAATGATAAGGGAATTGGGATACTACACGCAATTATTTCATACAAGAGAGAGTATTCTTATAATATTGGAATCCAGACATAGCTTGACCTCCAGATATTAAAAAAATATTTAGTAAAGCCATATATATATATATATATATATATATATATATATATATATATATATATGTTTTTTTGAGACAGCGTCTCACTTTGTTGTTCAGGCTGGCCCTAGGCAAGCCTTGAACTCAGCAATCCTCCCTCCACTGCCTCCCGAGTGCTGGGATTACAGGTATGAACCACCATGCTCAGCACTGTGGTATGTGGTATTGATTGCTGGTGGGTTTGAGTCACCACACCCGGTATTGTTGTATATGGTTAACCAAGATTGAACCAGAGACCTTGCACTTGCTAGACAGGTGCTAGAACCACTGAGCTAAATACCTGGCTCCTCCATAATGATTTTTAAACTGAGTATATCAAAACTTGTGTTGGATGTTCTGAAAATTATGATGCATATCAAATTTTAAGAACTTTCACAATTCTGTGCTTCTTTGGATGGCTGCAGAAGGCCACAAAGTACCGGAGCTCAACTCACCTTTATTTTGTACCAAACTTTCACAACCAAAATCCTAATGTGTATAAGGCAGGGTGGATATCTACGATAATCCCTGTAGTTGAAGAACCTGTAGGGCAAGACAGATGTCAGCCAATAATCCCTGTTCAATAATCTTTGTACTTGAAGATCCCATAATCCTTGTAAAATAATCCTTGTAGGCAAAGATCTGTAGAGCAGGGACACATGTCCTCAAGTCTGTTCAGAGTTCCCAACAGTGTAACTTCCTATCTTATTTAATCTTCTACATCATTCATTCCCTCATGTCAATTTGAAGTATTTGTGAATATCTATTATTTGTTAGGCTCTGAGTTATGAGTAGAATATGTTATTAATTTGAATTATATTTCCCACACTCTATAACTCTTTGATTTATACTTCCCACACTTCACAATCAGTTTTAACAACTGCTCTTTTAAGTAAATAAGTATTTGCCTTTAGGAAAATCATTTAAAAGTAGACTTGGACAGGAATTGTAGTCTCAATATAAGAGCTCAAAATTTTAAAAAAGTGGAATATATTCTGATCTTGACTTAACAATCATTTTATAATCCATTTTATCTTATTGCTAGAAGTTTCCATAGCAATTATTTAAATAAAACTATTTTTTCCAAGAAAGTCAACAGGAAATGCTAATTACCCCAACTTTTTGAAAGCTAAATTTCCTAGACAATAGTCCTGACAAATTTCACTAAGAAAAACTTTACCACCACACTTTTCTTCTGAGAGACTGCTAAATGAAGTAAAACATCAAAGGTGTCATTCAAGGATTAATTTTTCACATCATATGTCTGCAGTTGGTGAATTATATACTACATTGTCTGCCATATCCCCACACATTTTTATGTCTTCAAAGTATAGAAAATGTCTGTGGATTGTACAAAATCTCAAAATTTCTTCCATATCCTTACAACAAAGCTTTAGCATTTTTGTCTCCTCAGTATATTTAACAAATGTTTGTGATGGTGAAGGCAAGTATTATTTTTATGTAGTATTCATTTACCCATGGGAAAAATGAATTTTTAATATATCAACTAAGTATTGGGTAGATTGTAGACTGATTGTTCAATAGTTAGATACAAAGATACCTAAACATAGGTATTTTCTCTGCTGGTTATCAGAGTATTTAGAATCAAGATCTTCTATACTTTCTGAGCAGGCAATGTATTATACAAAATGAATATTATTGATATTGACTTTAGTTGTTTCTTTTTTTTTTTTTGAGACAGGGTCTTGCTTTGTAGTTCAGGCTGGCCCTGAGCTCACTATGTAGCCCAGGCAAGCCTCAAACTCAGCAATCTGCCTCCCGAGTGCTGGGATTACAGGCGTCAACCACCATGCCCGGCACTGCGGCATGCGGTATTGATTGGTGGTGGGTGTGAGACTCCACGCCCAGCATTGTATGTGGTTACCAGGATCAAACTCAGGACCTTGTGCTTGCGAGGCAGGCGCCAGAACCACTGAGCTAAATCTCCGGCCCAGTTGTTTCATTTTTAAAACTTAGATGTGAGATGTTTGCTGTTATAAATAATTCTGTTATGGGAACAACTCTCTTTAAAGATATTGTAACATGTACTGTTTGTTTTTATGCTATTTTCTTTGAAGAAAATGATTGTAAAGATGGCTGTGTTTCTGATATCATTGTTCAAACTTCAAATTTTTCCCACCAATTTTGAAATGAGTGTTAGACTTTTGGATATATGAAAATGAACTTCTTTGAAAAGAGTTATACCTTTTATTTATTTTAATTGCATGTTTATTGGTACAATTTGCATACATCTCACAGTCACGCATAACATTGGGGAATTTATACCAATATATGACACAGTCAATTCTCATTTTTACCCATATCCCCACCCACACCTCCCCACCCCCTATGTACATGCTCTTTTATTTTCTTTCAGAATCATATTTATTCCTTCCCCCCATTACATCCCCACACCAAATTTCCTGTGGAAATTTCCCATTCTAGAAAGACTGTCATACTACTAGAGCTCATTTGCATCTACTGGTGCTCATATCAATGAGAAGATCCGGTATTTGCCTATCTGTGCTCTATTGATTTCACTCATTAGCATGTCCTCCAGAATACCTTTTTACACATAGAGAAAAATTTATAATCAATTTAAGTTAGCAGTTTTCATAAGACTATAGAAAGCATTTGAACCACTTACCACAGTAATATATATCCAAGGTCTAGTAAATATAGAATGAAACTATATAATTTTTTGTTTTCTTTTCTTTTTTTTTTTTTTACTGACTCCAAAGGACTAGAACATGTCTGAACAAAATCCATTGAATATTCACTTACAGGACTAATAACAAAGATTCTGCCTTTCAAAGATTAACTAGGAGCAACTGGTAGAAAAATTTTCCGTGTGGTGTGTTGTCTCTTCGCTCTGTTGGTGGTTTCTCTTGGTGTACACAAATTTTTGAATAGGAATAAATGCAAGTTGTTACTCTTTATGCTAATTCATGTGTGGATGAGGTTTTATTCATGAAGTCTTTTACTATGCTAATATCTTCAAGAGTTCTACCTAGCATTCTCTTTCAGGAATTTTAGTGTTCCTAATTTAATATTTATAACTTTAATCCATTTTGAGTTTAGTATAGTGCATGGGTCTAGTTTAATGTTTGACAAGTTGAGACCCAGTTTTTCACTACCATTTACTAAAAAGTCTATCTTTCCTCCAATGGGAATGTTTGGCTCCTTTATTAAAGATGAGGTAGCTAAGTATGTCTGGAGTTGTTTCTGTTTTTATGATTTTTTTCTACTGATCAACAAATCTGTTTATTTGCCAGTACTATGCTGTGTTTT
This sequence comes from Thryonomys swinderianus, assembly GCA_004025085.1. Classification (NCBI taxonomy): domain Eukaryota; kingdom Metazoa; phylum Chordata; class Mammalia; order Rodentia; family Thryonomyidae; genus Thryonomys; species Thryonomys swinderianus. The sequence continues at coordinate 8,068 of PVIC010023345.1, read as the reverse complement.
TTTGTTTGTTTGTTTTGTTTTGTTTAGAGATAGGGTCTTGCCTTGTAGTTCAAGATGGCTCTGAGCTCACTGTGTAGCCCATGCTGTTTAACTTCTTCTTTTCCTACATTTATCCCATTTATTTATTTCTCTTGTCTGATTGCTATGGCTAATGTATTGAACAGGAGTGGTGATAGTGGATATCCTTGTCTTGTTCCTAACTTTAGTGTGAAAGATTTCAGTTTTTGACCACTTCGTTTGATGCTGGCTATTGTTTATTCATAGATGGCTTTTATCAGGTTCAGCTAAAAAAAATCTAATATATTCTATAGATAGTTTTTTATCACCTGAATGAATAGAATGAGTGTTCATCTTGTTTAATGCTTTTTTCTTCACATCTATTGAGACGATCACATAGTTTGTGTCCTTAGCTCTGTTACTATGTTTACTGAACCACATTGCATCTCTGTGATGAATCCCATGTGGGCACAGTGTATGATCTTCTTGATGATCCTCTGTATTCTGTTTGCCAGTGGCTTATTGAGAATTTTTGCTTCTGTGTTCAATAAGGAGATTGGCCTGTAGTTCTATTTTCTAGTGGGGTATTTCTCTGCTTTCAGAAACAAGATGGTCCATTCTTCCTTAAATGAATATGGTAGTACTGTTTCCCTTTAAATTTCATTAAAAAGTCTGAGCAGTGGTGGGCTCAGCTCTTCCCTAAATGTCTTGCAGAATTCAGCAGTGAAACTGGCAGGATCTGGACTTTTCTTTGCCAGTAAGTTTTTAATTATGTGTACATTTTCACTGATTGATGCTAGGGTGTTTAGAATTTTTATGTCTTCTTGGTTAAACTTTGGTAATTCACATGTGTCTTTGAATCTATCCATTTCTTCTATCTTTTCCATCTTAATGGAGTACAGACTCTCAAAGTAGGTGTTGTTCCTCTGGATATTTGATGCATCTGTTATAATTTCACCATTTTCACTTGTAATTTCATGGATTTGAGCCTTTTCTATTTTTATGAGATTGGTAAGGATTTTTTAGTTTTATTTATTGTTCAAAGAACTAGCTCATTGATTCATTGATTTTTTTTTTGTATCATTCTCTTGGTCTCTGTGTCATTGATTGCTGCTCTGATCTTGTAATTTCCTCCTGATCTTATAATTCCCTCCTGTACAAGCTTTGCATTTTCTTCTTCATCTTTGATGGATTATTATGTTCAGTATTAAGTTATTTATTTAAGTTCACTCTATTTTCCTAATATGGGTCTTCACTGCTATGAATTTCCCTCATAGAAGTACTTTGATGTGTCATATAAATTACAGTATGTTGTATTGACACTGTCATTTAGCTGTAGAAACTGATTTCTTCTTTAATTTTGTCTTTGATCCATTGATTGTTCAAAGGGTGTTATTGAATTTCCATGTGTCTATGAAGTTCTGGCAATTTATTTTGCTACTGATCTCCAATTTTATTTCAGTAGAGTGGGACAATATGCAAGGGATAATGTCAACTCTTTTGTATTTATTTAAGTATTTTCTGTAAGCTACCATATAGTCTATTTTGGAGAATGACCCATGAGCAGCTTAGAAGAATGTACAGTCTAATTTGTGGTAGTGGAACACTATTAAGTCCATTTGTTGAAAAGTTTGATTCAGTCCTAGTATTTCACTGTTGATTTTTTTTTCTAGTAAATCTGTTTGTGACAGTCAAGTACTGAGTTCTCCTAGTATTAGGGCAAACTTGATTTTTCGTTCCCATTAATATTTGTTTCATATAGTTGGGTGTACTAGCATTTGGTCCATATATATTTATGATTGTCATCTCTTCCTCTTGGATTGTTCCCTTGACAAGGGTGTAGTGTCCTTCTTTGTCTCTGTTAATTAATTTCAGTTTGAAACCTATTTTGTCTGTAAATACAATAGCCACTCCTGGTTTTTTTTGTAATTTCCTGTCACATGGAAAATTGTTTACCATCCTTACTTTCAGTCTATGGATTTCTTTCTGAATTAAGTTCGTTTTTGTGTCAGGAACTATGGGGAATTTACTTACTGGGATTTACTTACTCGATTTACTTACTCAGTTTTAAGGATGTCTGCCCTGCCCTGCCCTGCCCTGTGGGGCCAGCTACTGAGATTATTGAAAACATCTGCCCCACCCTGCAGGATTTTAAACTACAAGGAATCCTGAAGTAGGAGTATTGGTTTTAAGATTTATTTGATCTCAGAACATATGCACATAAATGATGAATATATGAAGTTACACATGATAACCAGCTAGATGTAGCCATTCTACTATAGAAATGTGTAGTGGTTGTACATAATAAATGCATATAATGTTCCCTAGCTATTTTAAAATGAGTCAAGATGATTCACTAATGAAATGGCATTAGATATGAAAGAGAATAGGTAAAAGTAACTACAGTGTTTTCTAATATCAGGAGCAAGACCTGTATAATTGTATCAGGTCAAAGTGCAAAGACATAGATTTAGTTTGGCTATGTTAAGATTACAAACTATTCATCAGATTAACTAGTGGAGATGTCCCTAAACAGCAGAATGCAAAATAAAAATTAATAAGACTGGTCCAGGATGGCATAAAATGTGAAAGATATTTGAAGATATATTTCTAAATGAACTCAAGGGAGTTAATATTGTTATAAAAAGCAAAAGATCAAAAGGGTGTAAAATCCAGGGATCTATGGTTTGTCGACTGGGGAAAAGTAAAGGAAGAAATGAAGATGAAACAGGAGCAACCAGGAAAGCAAGGTCTAAGAAGAATATTACATGAGGAAGGAAAGGATCAACTCTATTAAATAATGCTGAGAAGGTATGTAGAAGTTGTCAAGAGGAATGCTGAAAATTAATTCTCCAACATAATCCTGTGTCAGTCCTCAAGGTCTTTCTAAGAATAGGTCAAGACCATGGTGATGACAAGATTCCCATCTGATTTAATAATAATTTTTAACAAGCTCCTAGATATATGAGATAGAAATGAAGTCTAGACACAAAGATCATGAGGTCAGAAGAAGGTTTCATTGTTATGGGAGAGGTAAGCACACATTTAAATACTGAGGATGATCTAGAAGAGAGAGAAAAATGATGAAGGAAAAATACTTGGAGTGATGTCCTTAAGATGTCAGGATATAGTAACTTCTTGCCCAGGCTGTATGTGTTTCCTGTAGAGAGTAGTCATATAAAGGGAAATAAAATACACTGAAAGCACCAGGTTCCCTTGACTAAGTTTGTAAAATGTTTATTCAGTAGGTAAAGACATTTTTTGCTTGAAGTAATATCCTTAATTTGTTTTCTTCATACTCACACAGTTCTTTTTTTCTGTTTCAAGAAGATATATTTTTTTTTAGAAAGACAAGAGGACAATGCATTACATTATCACTGGCGAAGGTAATTGAAGAATTGATAGACTGAGAGGTTTTATAAATTCTAATACAAGAATGGAATATTTTCAGTGAAAGAGAAGAATGTGTGGGGTGGAAATTTTGGAAAACCTAAAAAAATACAAGTGGGAATTACAATGTTAATATCTATTTAGCCATTGATAACAACTTGAAATTAATGTTTCTGATTTATATTTTTCTCCACTCCTGTATAGATACAGGGGCAGAGTGAGCACAAAATCAGTAAATGTCTTTATCTGATGAGTGTAGGAAGAAGAGTTAACTATCATTACACAAATCACCAAATACCAGATATGTTTCTGGGGTTCATTTATTTGGTTAACATTTTATCCTAACACCAATTTAAAGCTATATTATTTTAGCTTTAAAATTTTACAAGGTGTTTTTAATTTTAAAAAATACACTCCTAAATGTTTTCCTGCTGTTTTAAGACATTTTATGGTATAATAATAATAGTACACTACATATTAAAATCTTTTAACCCAATATAAATAGAATACTCACAAAAATAATTTTATTAAGTATTAATGACCTGAATGACATACCACTATATATTATATAATCTAAAATGGCATGAATATGCCTTTCATTTGTGTTCATTAAAAATACAGCAAATTTTTAGCTTTCCTGAATTGCATGTGATAATTTATATCTTTTTTCCTACAAAGTGTGAAGCATCTTTTTTTCTGCACAGATATTGAACTTTTTTATAATCCCAGAGAGCTGTAGAAGTGAAACCTGTGTAATTGCTCTCAGACAAGGAGAGAGGCTCTTTGAATTGCACAGCTCGTGAATTTCTTTGTGTTGTCATCAACACAGGTAGGAGAGGTTATTAAACTTAGCACTGGCTGCTGGCCCCTGATTGATACCATGTGTCAGATTTTAAATTCCTTCCTATCCAGGCTTATAATGCATGCATTTCCCAGCCACTGGCTTGTGGGCTTTTAGGTGAGTTATATTTCTCTAGCTTTATTTCATCCTTTCTCAGAGGCTCTTTTCTTTCCTTTTTAAAACTCACTTTTAAAACTAAAGCTTTGTTCTTAATATAAAATACTAATCATTGATATTTCCAATGAAGATTTTATGAAAAGATTTTGTTCAAATGCATACATTTGAAAGTATGTTTCTTGAATTTGTTATGGTTATCTTATTTGCAGAAATAAGCGTTAACTATCTTCTTCATAAAAATTCTCATCACCTTTACACAGGAGTAAGAGTAAATCATTATTTTCAAGGTAGTTTCTAATATTAGGATAAATTTAGATACACAAGTGCTATATCTATTCAAGAATCTAATATACATAGTAAAGAAAAATGCATTTTACATTCTTCAAAAAATGATCAGGAGAATTTTGCATAACATATTCAGGAAAAATTTATTTATATGTATTCTTAAATTGTTTTGAATGTGTAGAGTGAATTTTGCAGGAGTATATTTTAATTCAAAAGGCAAGAAAATAACAAAAGAAAATCAGTGTTGTTCTTTCTCCTATTTTCTATTCTCACTTTCAAAAGTTATGCAAATTCTCTGGCCGTTTCAGTCCCCAGCTGCCCCACAAACATAAGAAAAATTGCTACTCCATGTGCAGAGTATTTACAGGGTGCCAATTTCATAAGTTTAGAAAACAGTTTGTGGTAAAGTCTGAGTGTTGTCTCACAATTCCACAGTTGCACAAAAGCAGTTCTTCTGATGTTCAAATGCAGCTATGGTCCCACTTTTGATCTTTTTGTAAAAACAGACATGAATTAAATCAAAAGAAGCCAAGAAAAGGCAACAGATTACACAAATACAAAGAAAGGGAGGGGCGGGGTGGCACTTTTATGATCACTCCAAATATTTCAACAGTTTAGAAGTTATAAGGGTCAGTTTGCAAGCATCTGCCATTAGAAAGTTTATTAGAGATTCATTTCAGAGTTTATTTTTGCATGTCACTCCACCAGTAGGATGGCAAACCTGTTCAACTTTTTCTTTGCTAGAATCTATGTTGTGAGATGTCTTCTTGGCTCCCCGTCCCTCTTCAGCAAAGGGAATGTTGGCACAGAAGGTACACATAGATTTGTGCATCAACCCAAGTCAACTGAGTTGGGACATTAAAAATTTTGTTAAGTTTGATTCCAGAAGAGATTCTATCCAAAGTAAAATGTGCATTTACTTACCTGGCTTCTCATCATCTCCGTCTCTGCCCTGCCTCAAGTGGGGAACATATTCCTTCTGAAAATGTTGAGACCATATTTCTGATGGCTGCCACCAACTATGATAGGTAATGACTCCATGAATTTTCTAGGCCTGCAGCAAGGTAGTAGTGCTGATTGGGTGCTTTCCAACCAAAGGAATGTCTTCAGTCAGTTCTGGAGGACAGATGTCAGGAACACGGCCTCTAGTTGACGGCTCTGGAAAAGGATTCTTCCTTGGCTCCTTCGGCTTTGAGCCCTCAGATATTCCTTAGCTTCCAGAATAAATACAGCCTCTGCCTCTGTCTTCACATGGCCATCCCTGTGTGTCTTTTCATTTTTTTTATAATGACAACAGTCATTGACTTTAGGATCTTTCTTACTAAGGATTTCATCAAGGGAATTTCCCATAATTATGAATGGAAAGATCCTCTTTCCAAGACCTGCAACCTTCTGAGAACCATAGTAGATATAAAAGGAGTGGAGAGAGATTATTCAACTGTTAGACACAGAGTATTACCAACTTTTTAACTTTCCTGTTTATGAAGCTATTTCTGTTTCCATGCATAAATATCACTTTTATCATCAGCAAAGCTAAATAGGTAATTTTGTAAAAATACCAAGCAGAGCCGGGCATGTTGGCTCATGTCTGTAATCTCAGCACTCGGGAGGCAGAGGCAGGAGGATTGCAGAGTTCGAGGCTTGCCTGGGCTACATAGTGAGCTCAGGGCCAGCCTGAACTACAAAGCAAGACCCTGTCTCAAAAAAAAAAAAAAAATACCAAGCAGACATTGTTACAAAAGGTGTTAAGGACTTCAGTACATGGCTGGTAAACAAATGGTACAGGCAGACATTGGAATTGGAAAGTTGTGTTACAATTGAATGATGTTCTAGATGGTTAATCTATCCTGATGCTTGGTATCTTTTAATATTAGGACACTGAGTCCAGCCTTTCGCTGATCATGAGGAGTTTAGGTTTTTCAAATAAATTGAAATACCTTTGACGGCAAAACTCTGAAATCAGCAATGTTGTTAATATATTTACCACTGCATTTGCACTGAGCAAAACAAAATGAAACAAAACAAACAAAAAACAAGGAACAAAACCCAACAACTACTAGGCATACTTTATTTAAGTTTATGTACTGAACACCTTAATGAATAAAATCCTTTAAAAGGCCACTTCCAAAAAGGAAAAAAAAAAAAAAAAGGCCATTTCCCCTAGACTTTTCTGAAATTTCCTAATTCATTTTAACATCTTAATATTTTCCTTTTTGCAACATCAAAGTTCAGCTTCAGCAGTTGCTTGCCTTCTTTTTCTGTTGTCTTCTAGTATTTTTGTTGTTGTTGTTGTTTCTTTTTTGTTGTTGTTGTTTCTCCAAAGAGAAACAACAACATACCACAAAGCTTAGCAGACATTTTAACTCCCCTTGCCATCACTGGGAAATGATACACAAACACTTTTACGTGAAATAACAAGAAGATATCAGACCCAGGACATTTTACATTTTGGATTTTAAAACTGTTATCAATGCTTTTCATTGAAATAGATATTGTCAGTAAGAGTTATTTGCTCCCCTAATTTATCTCTCATATACATTTCAAAGCTGAATACACAATTCAGCCATATAACTCTTGCTCATATAATTTTCAAATAGAAAATTCTAGGTACATTTTCTCCAAACATCAAAGAAGTACTGTACATTCAATATAATTCATTATATTCATTTGAACCTTTACACTTTCTTTATGTTCTTTCACATGTTAAAATTCAGGGTAGCTCAAATTTAAATGTGAAAATTAAATGCTAGAAGCCCCCTCTTGCGATAAGAAAGAGAAAGGCAGAGGAGCACAATTGAAACATCCATTAGGGACATACGATAGGTCATTAAATATTTCCATTGCCTTTTTTGACAGCATTGCTAAAATTATTTTTCTTATATCTGAAAGTTAAAGTAAAAATTGTGATAAAATATAATCTACATGAACCCTATAGGCATTGCAACAATTTTAAACCTGGATTCTTTCCAAAGCATTGCACTTCTTATGCCTGTTGTCTCCTGTATTCCTTCTCAACTCAGTAAAAGTCTGCATTCATGTTTTCGTGTCTGTGCATGTGTGCATGGATGAGTGCATTTAAACACAAAAGAATGAACCCAGAAATTAGAAGACATTTTGATTGCTTTAAGGACATTTTCATTCAGACCACAAAACTCAAAAAAACTTATAATAGTCATCCAGGGAAATACTTTGTGAAGTTGAATTTCAAATGTTATCTAACACCTGACCACTGTGGTAGACATCAAAAAACCTAGGAATCAAGCTCAACTAGCTCAGCCTGAATAAGGACAGTACATACCATGTTACACTGACAGACTTAAATTTTTCCCTATAATATCAGATAGAAGAAATATATGCAGTTTTCACTTTTGTTTGATAGTGTACTAAGATCTCTAGACTCAGTGAGTAGACAGGAAAAAGAGCAAAGGCTGAAAAGTA
>PVIC010023344.1:0-26877 GCA_004025085.1 Thryonomys swinderianus | reverse complement strand
AGGGTCTCGCTTTATAGTTCAGGCTGGCCCTGAGCTCACTATGTAGCCCAGGCAAGCCTGGAACTCAGCAATCCTCCTGCCTCTGCCTCCTGAGTGCTGGGATTATAGGCATGAGCCACCACGCCCCGCACTTGTGGTATGTGGTATTGATGGCTGGTGGGCGTGAGTCACCACGCCCAGCATTGTATGTGGTTACCTGGATCGAACTCAGGGCCTTGCACTTGCGAGGCAGGCGCTGGAACCACTGAGCCAAATCTCTGGCCCTCCCCTTTCATTTTTAACAATTTGTCTGTCCAACATTGAGAAATCCAGATCCTATTATACACAATGTATGTGTACTTATTTGTTCAACTCTGGTATACAGTATGCATGAAAGACGCTGCTATGGCAATCTCTTCCGAGACACACACTTACTGACTGGGTTACAGCTTTTATACGCAAGCCTTCCTGTCCTTAGCCTCATGGAATCTAGTCAGTGCAGGTTCTTCTGTAGATACTTACATTAGTTCTTTTCTTCCTCCCCCCTTCTCAGCAGTTATTTTATTCATTTGAAACACTGCTAGGAGTTCCCTTCCTCTGCACACCACTTGGTTAACATGCTCAGGAATTTGGAGAGTATATGAAGCATCACTATGATTCAGTTAGTCAGAACTACACAAAAACCCAGAGAAGGGTCACTCTTTCATCATCCCCGTCACTTTGTTCCCACTCTCTTCTTTTGCCTTTGTCCCATTTACTCTTTGGTCAGTCTCTTTAGTTTCTGATTTCACTTTCTACATTTTCTTTCCACAAAGTCATGTGTATTCTCTTATTCTTTCCACCTTTTTTTAGGGTCTCACTAAGGCCTAGGCTAGTGATCAAATTAGTGGTGATCCTCCTGTCTCAGCCTGCTGAGTGCTAGGATTACAGGTATGTACCACCAAACCCAGCACCTTCATATATGAAGGACAGGATGCTATATATATTGGGGGTATTTTTCACTTTACTGTACACTCTGGAAACACTCCATATCTGTTTTATTTTTAATGGAAGTGTAGTATTTCAGTATGTGGCTGACTCATATTTTAATCATTTTCCTATGTGTAACCATTTAGATTTTCCCAATGTTTTACAATTATAAACGACAATAAACAAACTTTGATGTGTTATGTACTTTCCTACTTTTGAAGGTATACCTTCAGGATAGGTTCCCAGAAGTGGAATAATGGGCAAAAGATGAGTACAAACTGCACATGGTGACACACACCTGTAATCACAATATTCAGCAGACTGAGGCAGGAGGATTGCCAAGGCCAGCCTGGGATATAGCAAGACTCTCAAAATAAAACACAACAAAAAGCTAAGTGCATATGTAATTTCATTGGGTATTACAAATACCCCACTAAAAGTGCTGTAGCAATTTGTGTTACTACAACCAATGCAAAGTGCTGTTTCATCATAGCCTCACCAACAGCTGTGCTGTGTATTGTTCTAGGCTATACATTGTATCTCCCTGTGGCTTTCATTTTAATTTCTCTAATTATGAGTGAGTTATAGTTGAGGGCCATTTTTAGATTACTTTTAAAAATAAATTTGATTTTTATTTTATCCCATTCCCCTTCAAGTCCTGTCTCTGCCCTATGTACAAAACCTTTGTTTCTGTTCTTCCTTCTATTTTCACTTTTCTTCTTCTCCCTTCCTTCCTTATTCCCTCCCTCCTCTCTAGTTCCCTTTCCCATTCCAGCAATTTCTTCCCATTTCCCAACATCTTTTATACATTACAGTTATTTCCACTTTTGGTTTCTCACATCAGAGAAACAATGTGGTATTCAGACATGTGTGTCTAATTTATTTTACTTAAGGGTATGGTCTCAAAGTCTATCCATTTAACTAGAAATGTCAGAAGCTCGTCCTTCTTTATGGCAGAGTAGCACTCCATTGTATAAAAAGACCACATCTTCTTCATCCACTCGTTAGCCAAAAGCATTTGGACTGCTTCCAAGATTTAGCTATTACAAACTGTACTGCTATAAATGCATGTATTACTGTGGTTTGATGCTTTTAATTTTGGTGGGAAGATACCAAGAAGGGCAAGAGCTGAGTCAAATGGAATCTCTAGTTTTAGTTTTTTGAGAAATCTCCATGCTGATTTCCATAGTAGTTACACCAGTCTACACTTGTCTATTGCTGCTGTTATATTTTGAACAATATTAAGAAAGCTTTCCCTATTCTAAAAAGAAATTTATAAATATTTCCTTCTAGTAGATATATGGTTTTATTTGTTTACATTTAGATTATTTTTTAATTGAATTCTTTATTGGTACATTTTATATACAGCTCACAATCACACTCAACAATGGGAAATTTGTACCAGCATATGACACGAGTTAATTCTCACTTTTACTCATAGCCCTCATTTGGTATCCATTATTGTTTGTTATAAGATATGTGATTAGGGGGCTGGAGATTTAGCTCAGTGGTTCCGGCGCCTGCCTCGCAAGCGCAAGGTCCTGAGTTTGATCCCAGTAACCACACAGAATGCTGGGCGTGGTGACTCACACCCACCAGCAATCAATACCACATACCACAATGCCGGGCATGGTGACTCACGCCTGTAATCCCAGCACTCGGGAGGCAGAGACAGGAGGATTGCTGAGTTCGCGGCAGCTTGCCTGGGCTCCATAGTGAGTTCAGGGCCAGCCTGAACTACAAAGCGAGACCCTGTCTCCAAAAAAAAAAAAAAAAAAGATATGTGTTTAATTCTTTTCCCAAAATGGCCACTCATCTGCCTCAGCACCATTTGTCATGTTAGCCATTATATCAGAAATTTCAAATATTATATTTGTCTTACACTAAATTGCTGCACACATGTAGGTCTCCTCTGATCTGCTATTCTATTCCAGTGGTCTACTTGTCTATTCATACACCACTACCTCAGTTTTGTCTGAAGAGACCTTAGAGTATTTCAGGGTTGCGTAAAACTGATAGCACTCATGGGGTTTTCTGTGTGTGTGTGTGTGTTTGCATGGGTGTCTATGCACACGCATGTGTATATATTTTCATAGCAGTTTTTACAGGTTTGTTTTCTTATATGCACTTTAATATCAGTTTCTATCTGCAATAACAGAGCTTGCTGGAATTTTTATAGGAATTGCTTTTAACCTTTGTATAACTTTTGACATAACAGTGCTGAACCATCATATCCCAGAATAGGAACTATCTTCTGGTTCCTCATGTTCATTACTAATTATCTATTTCCTAAACTGTCACTGCTTTCTGGTTTGTTTCCTTTCTGGAGTGATTCTAGGTTTCTCCTTAAACTTATTCTGAAATACCTCCTGATTACTACTAAAAATGAGTTACTTTCTGCCATCATACTGTTTATTGTTACTGACTTTTTGTGCCCAGCTCTGTCACTGAGTTCTTTTGTGAGTTAGTTTTAGCTCTGTCCTCTGCACCCTGGGGTATATTATCAGAACATCTGAAAATGCAGATAGTCTGTCCTTGTCTTCCCCACTCAGATTCTTCCAGTCTAACTGCACCTGAAAATAACTCGTCTAAGATAAACAGTGGGAGCTAGGCATGGCAGCACCACCTAGGACCTCAGGACTCTGGGAAGTGGAAGAAGGGGAGAGTCACAAGTTCCGAGACAGCCTGGGATTCTCAGTGAGTTTGAAGCTACCCTAACTCTAAACAAAAACAAAAAAGTACAAATAAAAATGATAGTGTCATAGATGCTGAACATTGTTATCTTGCTGTTAATGTTAGTAATAAATGCCTCATATATATGTTTTTGGTTTTGTTTTTGAGACAGAATCTCACTATGTTGCCCAATCTGCCTTTGAACTCAAGGCTATTTTCCTGCCTCAGCTTCTTGGATGCTAGGATTATAAGCACACACCACCACACCAGACAGTACCACTTCTTTAAACATGGTACTCACTAAGACTAAGTATGTCTTTTTTATTGATATAGCATTAATTGTACTATAATTATAATGTTGTATGGATACTTTATTTGTTGCTGCTGAAGGAAAACGTATCCCTCAACTCCTATTTCCTGATAGCCCATATCTCCTCAAGGAGGTCGGTAACTTGCCAGAAGATTGAGAAGCACTATTATACTAAGTCCCTAAAAACAGCATCAAAATGAAACATGAAGTACAATATAGTTCCAAATAAATGTGATTTTAATGGATAATTTTTAAATCCCATGTTCATTCTAGAATGAAAATGCCTGTATAAAAATTTAAGAACTGTTTTACTCTAATCTTTCCCAGTATGTTTATATATAGATGTTCCTCAAGGAGTTATCACCCAATAATCTCACCCTAAAATCAAAGTGTGCACTGAATGGTATTCAGTACTCTTGGCATCATCACACACCCCAGCTTAGCAACTTGGTACCCTTGAAAGTCCCAGTCCCTTCCCCTGGTGATTAGATGGCTGAATGGAGCCTGTGGTTACTGGTCAGCATCTCTAGGGAGATGGTACTAACCCAGGAAAAGATCAAAATTCAATAGCCAAGTATAACCAGATATAGTGGCACATGTCTGTTATCCCAGGAGGGACAGAGTGAGCTAGAAAAATTATCATGAGTTTGAGGCCAGTCTGAACTACCTGGGAGACCCTGTTTCAAGACAAAAACAAAAAAATGATCAAAACGAAGTACATGTGTATTCTTTTTGCACAATCACAAAGTCAAATATCATAAGTTTGTTGAAACATCATAAATCAAGGACCATCTATACTTTAAATACTAAAATATCACTACATTCAAAACATGTCTTACACTGTTCAGGCTGGACAGAAGAATAACTCCCAAGATTTAATAACTGACTGGTAAATGTTGATTGAAGTACTATCTCACCAATCCATTGATCCTCATGAATAGTAATATCTACAAAGAAAAAGAATTATTTTCATGCCATGAACTTCTCACTATGGCTAATTTAACAATCACTTGGCAAAATATTAAGCATAACCCCTACATGCCATATTGAGATGACAACATGGAAGCTCACTGCTCTACTGAAACAGTTTTCATGGTGTCTACTAACATAAGGCAAGTGCTCTATTGAACATTTCAGATAAATTATAATAAGTCTTTTAAGATCAGGAAGCAAAGTAGTAATCCCAAAGCAGTAGTACTTAGAAGAGTAGTAGCACTCAGCAGGTACTGGTTTCTTCTGCTATGGATATATTGGAATATAATATAATTTTTTTAAATATGATAGTTTTTCCTTAAGTGGTATGGTAATAATCTTCTATAGATATTAAAAGTGATATACTTTGGCATTGGGGAACATTTCCAATGGGGGAAGAAAGATCTATGTCATCTAAGATGGATAGAGAGTCATTAAGAGGAAGTAAACATTCCCACAGGTATAAATAATTCTAGGTAAAGAAAAAACTATCGATTGGGGAGAGAGACAGAGGCAGAGACAGACAGACTGTTCAGGCAGGATATAATCATTGTACAAAGTGTTTATAAAATAATTAACAGTAGCAAAATAAGTTAGAGATCATGGGAAAGAAAAACAAGAGTGTGTAAATTACACTTATTACTTCTGAATTTATATGTGAACTTTGTGCTCAGCTTCAAGCCCTTTTACTTACAACTACCTCATGAACTTCCCATCTGCTTTCCCTCCTCAGTACCCATCACTGGCATTGCCTCTTCCTCCCGCCCTGGCGCCCAGACCCTACGGCTGACTGCTGGAACCCATCTCCTGCTCTCTACTACAGCTCCACATCACACAGCCCCTCCCAGCGCCCCTGGCTCTCCATCTGATGCCCCACAAAACACTAAGCAAGGCTTATCAGGATCATCAGTGAGATCAAATTACTATCCTAGAGAAAATTCAAAGGCTCCCCATTGCCTAACCAGAAAGAGCTAGCACAGTTTTAAAACTTTTCATTGTGCTGCAGTTAGAATTCAAAAGTAGAGCAACTGCCTAGCATGTGTGAACTCCTGAGACCCATCCCAGTAGTGAGAGAAAAGAAACTTTTCATCATCTGAGTATCCAGAACAAATGAGAAATCTCAAAAAGAGCCTGTTGAAAACCTAGTATCACATGAATTACTACTGGTACAGGGTGGAGGAGTGGTAGCCTGGCCCTTGCCCCCACCCCATCCCTTTTGCCCACTCCTTGCTAGGCTGGATTCCCAGCTCCTCTATCTGTTCCCTAAACACCATGACTTCCAAAGTCCTTGCCTTGCCAGCTCCAGTCAGTAGTCTCCTTTAGACAACATATTTACTGTCTCTCTTCATTCTACTGCTAAAAGTATCACAAAGTATGTGACTGAATGGAATTGTCTGTTACACAGAATCTCCCCATTCTGGAGGTTGTGTCAGTAGGTACCATGAGCTGTCCAAGACAGAAACATCATAATGCACAGCCAGTTGTTATTCATTAAAATGAGATGACACTCATAAATTTCTAAGTACATGTAATGCACTACTTGATTAGGACAATAAAGCAAAACAAAATTTGACTTCTTTTAAAAAGTACTCAGAGAAATAATCTAAATCTCTTATGACAGGAAATTTATTAAGTAAACTCCAATAAAGCCACTGGAGAAAATGTCACCTAGTTGTTAACAACTGTATAGATGCTGTGATTGTAAAATAAGACAGGAAGGTTGAGTTTCCATCTGCCTTGAAAAGGCTACAGCCAAGTTCAGTGAATGACCATGACCCCAGGGCCTCCTTCTCTCTACAGTCTAGGAATCCTAATCAAAGCCAACTTTCAGCTCAGCTTGCATTTAAAGGTTAATAAGACAAAATCAGAGCCCAATCTTTTTCATTTATAGTAAGGTTTTAACTACTAAACAAACAATATGGGAAGTCATCACCTGGTAATCAGTTCTAGAACTGGGAAGCCAAATCACAAGCAAAGAAATATTCAGTAAGTGCTTTGCATAGATGCTAATTAACTCTAGCAATGACATAACCCAGAAACAGGGGTGTGGAGCTGTGCTACAGACCTATGTTCACCTCTGTATTACAGACTGTGCCTGACAGCCACAGAGAAACATCCAGACAGAGTATGGTCCTCATTCTCCTGCAAATCACTTGGTAGGAATCAGTGCACTCAAGTTCTCTTTCTCTAAGCATCTAAAGCTAACCTGTACCTACTCCTCTATCATATTTTCTCATACATACATTATGAATCTTGGCCAACTTCCTCCTAATGCTAATACACTGTGTACTGACTTTAAATCAACAAAGAACATGTAACAGAATGTTAGATTTTTCCCACTGGATGAAAAAGCAGGATAAAAAAATTATGATGTCCCTAATTATTACAGTCATATAGTGTGAGTAAAATTCTGGGGGGCTAGAGGACATCATGGCTTTGCCACTTTCAAGATGTACACTAGTGTACAGATTTTTTTTCTGGACCTCAGTTTCCTCAACTGAAAAACTGGAATAATAAATAGTGCTTTCCTTCTGTAGATGTGGTAACACAGCTTAAAACATGGTCTGATACAAGGTAATCTCCCAATAAATACATCAGTGTGTATATATATCTATATATATGTATCTATATATGGATATACATGACAGGATATGTATACATCACTTTTTTTATTTTTCGGGGTGTTTGTTTTTGAGACACAGTCTCACTTTGTAGTTCAGACTGACCTCGAACTCACTAAACAGCCCAAGCTGGCCTGAAACTTGTTGCAACCCTCCTGCCTCAGCCTCCCAAGTACTGGGATTACACAAATGAGCTACAGCACCCAGCTTTGTAGACCATATTTTAAGAGCACAAAAAAATAACTGAAAGATAATATTCCAAAACCCCCTTACTGGTTATATAAAATTGGTAATAATACTGGGAGTTTTTCTTTTTCCCATATTTCAAAATGTGATTGACATAATTTTAATAATAAAAAAAATGGTAACCTCTACCTGTTCCCTCAGCAAGGAGGTAATATGTGCAGCACTATTAGGGATGAAGTACCCAAAAGATCCTTTCTGCCTATGGTTGTACATGTAAAAAAAAAAAAAAAAGGGTTAAAACTCAGACATAGACAAAACCCTAAGAAAATGAAAAGGAGTTCAGTGATACAACCCAAATTGTTCCCCAGATGAAGGAAAATGTAGGAGACCCAAATGTGAATGGAGGGTGGTACAGACTGAGACCAGAATCAGCACCATGCAGAATACCAGGCGGCAGAGCAGAAAAGAGACCCACTTGAGTATCGTGAGGGGCAAATCTGGTTGGGCCCAGAGGAGGCAAATGGGAGACCTCAAGGCATCAGAGGGAGAAAAACGATGCCACCGTTATGAGAGAACCTGGCTCTCCAAGAGGAGCTCACCTGTGAGCAGGATTATATCCCCAAGAGACACTGTGAGTGCCCAGAATGCCGCCGTCCTCCACAGAGCTACCTTCTTCTTCATTTTGGATTGATCGACAACTGTAATTGTTGCTAAGGGCACCTTAGAGCCAGAACTTGGTCCAGATTTTATATTTACTTCTTTCACGTGACATGGAGTTAGCACCATAACTAAACAATTATACCTGTGGCTTTTGGAATCACAATACTTTATTAATGATAGTTTTTTAATGCCCTTACATTCAGAAGCATCCCTCTGGTGCCTTGCTCCAGCAGAATCTCTTGCATTGGAACACTTCACCTTTTTAGACGCTGGGGCCACTTCAGACAGAGCTTCGGAAGGGCCTGAGCTCCCTGGGCAGACCTGACTCCGTTCAGCAGGGACTCTGAGGGAAGTGCCCAGTTGGGAGCACAGGATTCCCACGACGCAAGGCTCAATGCGGATCTCACTGGGGGTCAGCTCATCTTCACCGCTGAACAGCTCTTCAGAGCCTACTTTTCCTGCCAGACTTTTCCCAGGGTTTATGTGAACAGGGCTACTTTCTGCTTCAGGGTGGACAGGACTAAACAGTTCTAGGGAATGTGCTTGGATCTGTCCACTTTCATATCCTTCTGCAGAATTGTCACGGGGCTGAATCAAATTATCTCCATTCATTCCTACTTCCCCAGGACCTGCCTGCGGGTCAGTCACCGTGCTCACAGTCCCTGTGTCTGTAAACATCTGCTCTTTCTCCTTGCTTTGAGCCAAGAAAGCTACCTGACTGCAGGTAACGATGCTGAGAAATTCCGTGTCAGCAGAGACGTTAGGCCCACAGCAGGACTTCACTGTGCCCTCAGGCCTTGGCTCCTCCGGATGCTGGCTCCAAAAGTCCTGGTGTCCAGTCCTCACACACTTTGTCTCTACAGCCTTGGGGCCTGTACTTCTGTGTCTAGTACTGGAGCCCAAATTCACCACAGCTGCACATTTGAGGCCTAAATGAAAGGAATCTGTTGGAAAGTCTTGAACACATGTGATTGATTGATCTTCAAGCTGTCCACCTGAAATTTTATTTTCACATACAAGCTTTTGATGCTTTTCATCTTTCAATGAATGCTGGGCTCTGCCCTTCAACCCACTTGTTTGGACAGAGGCAGGCATGATACTTGGGCCTGAGGGGCTGTGCTGGGATTCTCCATCCTGGGTATCAGAAGCAGAAGGCAGAAGGCCAGATATGCTCTGAACTGGGTTCAGCAGACTGGGAGTGCCTGCAGCTTCCGGAACCTGACAGTCTTTCAGGCCTTCGGGCTTGGTGCTTTCCTCCTTCACATGTAAAGCCTGCTGATGATACAGTAGCTGGATTTGATCCCAGCGGTTAGCTGTTGACATTGAAGAAACTATTCCCTGTGATACTGTCATTTTCAGGGGACCAACTGGAGCACCCCAAAAAATATGGACTTGAGATCTCCCACTCATGATTTCTGATAATGAAAAATTCAAAATTAACTATTTGTTAGATTTTTATACATTGATATTAATAAGAAAACCAAAAGAAAATGTAATAAGGGGCCAAGGATGTAGCTCAGTGGTGTCACACCTGGCATGCACATGGTTGATCCTGAGTTTGATCCCTGATGATACCACAAAAACCAAACAAAACTCTAAAAAGAAAATGTAATACAAACTATGAATCAAAAGCATGAGAGATTATTTATTTTGATGTGCCTTTTAATTAAATCATTTATAAGTATACAAAAAAGTATAAAAGTAATCAATACAGCACTCAGGAGGCAAAGGCAGGAGGATTGCTGAGTTCAAGACTTGCCTGGGCTACATAGTGAGCTCAGGGCCAGCCTGAACTACCAAGTGAGACCCTGTCTCAAAAAAAAAAAAAAAAGTAATCAATACAGTCAAAAAATTATCTCCACTTAAAGACTCAGGGATAAAGCTAACAATACAAGTATCAAATAGTAAATAACTTCAGTATACTCAGTTCTTATGTTGCAAAACCTTCCCCCACTTAAATCACAAGAAATGAAAAAAATAATACATCACAAGTTAGGTTTTTTGGTTTTGTTTTTTTTTGTTTTTTTTTTTGAGACAGGGTCTCTCTTTGTAGTTCAGGCTGGCCCTCGGCTCATTATGTAGCCCGGGCAAGCCTGGAACTCAGCAATCCTCCTGTCTCTGCCTCCCAAGTGCTGGGATTACAGGTGTGAGCCACCAAGCCCGGCACTGTGGTATGTGGTATTGATTGCAGATGGGTGTGAGTCACCATGCCCAGCATTGTATGTGGTTACCAGGGATCGAACTCAGGACCATTGCTCTTGCGAGGCAGGCGCCAGAATCACTGAGCTAAATCTCCACCCTACAAGTTAGTTTTTAACAAAGGGAAAACATTTATTCCATATATTACAGTCACCATTAAATTACCTGTTTTCTTCACTCATAGATGATCTCAGTGAGTCTCAGTCCTACTTCCTTAACTGTGAATTCAACTCTCCTAAAACCAGAAGAGGGCTTCACACTGCACTGGAGGTGGATGATGGAACAAGTGTGAGGCTTTCTTCAGAATGCACCAGTGACTGCCGATTTACTTCATGCCAGTCTGTTAGCACAATCAATATTAGTTTCAGCACCTCCTCATCTTTTCTTCAACCCAAACAGATGGACAATAATTTTATAATATCTAAAAAAAAGAAACTTCATTTACATATTTTCCCTATGACAGCTGATACAAAGAAATCTAAGTGAACATCATACTCACTGAGAGAAACAATGAATTATTTGCTTGTTCATTACTGACATTAAATAAACTATTATTACAGGTCTATTAAAATTCACTAACACATTTTTTACAGTGCTAGCTAACAAATAACAGATAAAATTCATGCCTAAAGAATAGTTGGCATGGTTTTTTAAAAAATGAAAATGAGACAGGCGTGATGGTTCACACCTGTAATCCCAGCACTCAGGAGGCAGAGGCAGATGGATTGCTGAGCTCGAGGCTTGCCTGAGCTACATAGTGAAACCCTGTCTCAAAAAAAAAAAGTGGGGGGGAGTGTTCAAAAGCATTAACTGTATTTTTTTAACATACCTCATAAACTACTAGTTTCAAAAATGGTGTCAACAATATAAGCTATAAGCAGAAAATGATGCGCTAGTGGGGAAGAATGCTATTATGAGAAACAGCCACTATAGGTATAAGCATTTTGGGGTTTTGTTTTGGCTTTTATCACAGTACTGGAGGTTGAACCCAAGCCCTCACACGTGCCAAGCAAGTGCTCTACCACTGAGCTACATCCCCAGCCCTATTGCACACATTTCAAACAAGAAATGAGACCTGTAAAAGAGGAAAATTATGAAAAATTAGTTTAATTGAAAGTCATTACCACTAACCAGAAAGCAGTAGCTAGCAATCACATCCTTCTAAGCACCCAGTCTTGAAGAAAACTCTTCAACACTTCCCACCCTGTAGGTCCCAGCATCCTCTCTCTGCACAACAAGTGATGATCTCTATTCATGTACTCTCCATAGCACATCCACCAATGCACCTCTGGGACCCACACATGCAGCCATCCTGTCAAGAGAGAGGAACGTCCATGTCTCTGTGCAAGGCCACCTCTTTCACACTTGTGTACCACATCCTGGTCCCACAGAGAACCTTCTCCCTCACACTGTACTCCCTCTCTGTACTGGAGCATCTCCACTGACACAACATGCTGCCATGATTCCCTGTGCAAGTTGCCTAGCTCCCTCCACTTTGCACAATATTTCTACTTCTTTCCACCTCTAGAAAAGGAATGACAGACACCATCATCTTGCAACACCAGCAAACAAGTGGAGCTTTCAGGGAATGATCAATGGCTGTTAATACCCCAAAAATAGATGTTGTAAAGGACAGCCCAGAGAACTTGGCAATTATAATGTGTGCACCTTACTTACATATGGATTTTAACAATGTTTTAATTTTAAAAATGTTATAAATAGAAAAACGGGAACCTTGTGTAGTTTTTGATAACATGAAGCAATTATCATTATTTTTTAGTAGGATACTATTTGTTTCTTTGGGTTTTTCTTTTTGAACAGGGTCTTGTTATGTCATCCAGGCTGGGCCTGAACTTAATATTTGTTTAGACTGGCCCTGAACTCATGGTGATCCTCTTGACTCAGCCTCTGGTGCTGGGATTCCAGACATGTAGCACAACACATGGTAGGATATAGTTTTTGAGGCTTTGTTTGAAAGACTTTAAGTGCTGCCAATAAATGCTGTGACAGCCCAGGCTTCCTCTCAAAATAAAGATACTGACCATGTGTTAGCAACTGTTGAGGCAGGGTGATGAGATACACGTCTGCACTGATGGTTTTATTTCGGTAAATGCTTGAAATATCCTGAAATGTAGGACTGGGGATTGTGTCAACAATCAAGTCTCAGGGCTGGAAGATTACATCTGCAAACCATTTTGAAGAATGATTTGGCAAACAGAAGAACCAAGGACACACACCAAACAGGACAGCAACTGTTCTTCCAAGTTTCTGCCCTGACAAGCTCATACACACAAGAAAACAGGTATAAGAGTCACCATGGAGAGCTGGGGGTATAGCTCAGAGGCACTGGCAAGCATAAGGTCCTGAGTTCGATCCCCAGTACCCCCAAAAAAGAGTTATCATGAGATATTTGAAGAGCAGTAATTATTTTTCCATGACGAACATTTTTATTCCAAACTTACACTTGGCAAAATATATACAAATAACAAATATATATATATATGCAAATATATACTTTATATATTTGACAGTATTTAAAGAATAAAGGTGATGATTGTTTTGTATTCTAATTTGTTTACAAGATGTTACCACATAATAAGAACTGTGTTTTTTAAAAAGATCAACACTGGGGCCAGGGATTTAGCTCAGTGGTTCTGGCACCTGCCTGGCAAATGCAAGGTCCTGAGTTTGATCCCTGGTACCACATACCACAATCCCAGGTGGTGGCTCACGCCTGTAACGCCAGCACGAGGGAGGCAGAGGCAGAAGGATTGCTGAGTTCGAAGTTTGTCTGGGCTACATAGTGAGCTGAGGGCCAGCCTGAACTACAAAGCAAGACCCTGTTTCCAAAGGAAAAAAAATTAGCACTGGTCCTACGAAGGGCAGTTGGATGACGTCTGGCTCCTATGTTTTGACTGAGGACTGAAATCTGACTGCAAAGCCCTTATGTAGTGTCTAGTTCTAACAGATGTGGTAATTTTGAAGCACAGCAGTCTACATTGTAGACAGCAATGAAGGACCAAAGCGCCTGTTGATCTCTCTGAGGTGTGCGTGATCCTTCTAGTTAAAGCCTCCTGGCTGTTCTGCCTTATATAAAGGGGCCATGAGCTCATCCCATTATGCCAAACATGGTTCTCTGGAAAAACAAGAAAAAGCAATAAATTATGAACAACCTAAAAGTTCATGAAGAAGGGAATGGATAAAGTATAAAATATTCTAAGAGGTGGGCCAGAGGGTTAGCTCAGTTGTTCCGGCGCCTGCCTCACAAGTACAAGGTCCTGAGTTCAATCCCTGATAACCACATACAATGCTGGGCATGGAGACTCACTCCCACCAGCAATCAATACCACATAGCACAGTGCCGGGTGTGGTGGCTCGCGCCTGTCATCCCAGCACTCGGGAGGCAGAGGCAGGAGGATTGCTGAGTTCGAGGCTTGCCTGGGCTACATAGTGAGCTCAGAGCCAGCCTGAACTACAAAGCGAGACCCTGTCTCAAAAAAAAAAAAAAAAATCCAAGAGGTAATACTATATGGTGGCCAAACTAAGTGAACAAGAACTACTGTCAACATCTTACAAATGTAACTTAAATGGAAAAAATATAGTTTTAAGAATATGTGACTTAAGGTACCAACGCACTGAATTTTCAGATATTCTTGAGAACAGAACAACAAATGTAATTACCTTTGGGGGAGAAGAATGGGGTATGACAGATAAAAGGGAGACAAAGGGCTTCAATTCCACCCATTCTGTTTGATTTTTTTTAAGTGGGTATAGTTAGAGATATTCTCACACTGTTTAGAAATATTTTATAATATTAAAAATCCTAGAGAAAAAAAAACATTTTGATGTAAGATTATGGATGACTTTTTTTTTTTTGAGACAGGGTCTCGCTTTGTAGTTCAGGCTGACCCTGAGCTCACTATGTAGCCTAGGCAAGCCTCGAACTCAGCAATCCTCCTACCTCAGCCTCCCAAGTGCTGGGATTACAGGCATGAGCCACCACGCCTGGCACTGTGGTATGTGGTATTGATGGCTGGTGGGCGTGAGTCACCACGCCCAGCACTGTATGTGGTTACAGAGATTGAACTTAGGGTCTTGCACTTGCGAGGCAGGTGCTGGAACCACTGAGCTAAATCTCTGGCCCATGGATGACTTTTTTTTAAAGATTTCTATTTTAATCATTTTACTGTAATGAGTAATGATGAATATAATTTTCATAATATCAATTTTTTTGCTTAGTAATTCAGGTTTTTCTTTCACAATCTTTAACTTGAAAATAATGATCTAACAGTTATATAATAATGGCCTTGTATGTCACATTTCAAGACAAGATTTTAGAACAAGGACTGCATCGTTAGAATCCTACCTGCTAAAATAAACATACTGTAATTTTCAAACAGCTTATAATAGTAAATTATTGCTATGAAGATAGAATTACAGTGATTTTAGTTGTCAGGTTATGACTCATTGAAAAATCTAAGAACTAACCATCATTATAATTATCCCAAATTCCACTCTTATTTAATTCTCACAGAAAGATTATATAAACTTGCATAAGGATAACCAGTATATCAGATCTAATTTGTTTTACTATTTACATGCCACTATTAGATTTGCCAGTAGGAGGCCCAGATAGCACAGCAAAAACCTCTAAATTCAAACTAGTTATCAAAACTAAGGGAAATAGGGAGGAATATATTATCCTGATGTATTGGTGGGAATACTCAGATCTAACCAAATCAAGCACATAATGTTACCAATAACAACAAATTCTCTCTGAAATCTTTGGGCTTCTCCAGTAGTTTCTTTTCAGTAGCCTTAAATTTTCAAAAATGAAACAAAGAAATTTGTTCTATGTTGCTTCTTTGCTCACTTGTTCTCTCTCTCTCTCTCTCTCTCTCTCTCTCTCTCTCTCTCTCATTTATTTCATCATATTTATCCTCCATTTAAATATGGTATTTATTCCAACAATTGTGCTATAATACTTTCACTCTGAAAACGAGTGACCAAATCCAAAGGTCATTTTCTATCCTTGTCTTACTGCCATTTGAAACTATCCTTCTCTCTCTCCTCAAACATTGTACTTTTTTTATTTCTTCAAGACCACCAAATTATAATTATTGTGTGGTTTTAAAAAAACAGAGATAAATGAGCTCACTTGTTCAGTCATTCACATAATAAACACTGAAGATTACTTTCTGAGCACTCTGTTGGGTGCAAAGAATCCAACAATGATCAGGAGTATTAAGTGGTTTCTAGTTAAACTAGAATGTGAAGTTAAATGATAATGATAAAATAGTAGTATGGTTGTTGTGGAAAGGAAAGCCGGGTGTCCTTGGAGGGGAAGACCTGGGAGAATACAACCCATGTGGCACAGCCTTATCTGCATTTTCCATAGGCCCTTAGGACTATGGTTAATCATCAAATCTTGATACTCCATTTATTAAAATTATTACAGCTGGGCGTGGTGGCACACACCTGTACCCCAGCACTCAGCAGGCGGAGGCAGAAGGAGCACAGTGAGTTCATGGCCAACCTGCGCTACATGGTGAGTTCAAGGCCAGTCTGAACTACATAGCAAGACCCTGTCTCAAAATATAAACGAATAAAACAATTACTAATGCTGTTCAATGTTCAGGAAGAAAAGAGCACAGTACAGCCCAGGAGTTACCTGTGCTCCTCACCCCAATGTGAGGCCAGAAGCACTATCCAACCGGCTAACCCAGGGACTGCCTGCTGGAGGGCACCTCTCAGACCATGGCTATGATACTCCCTGCTTCGTATGCTCACTTACCATTTTCTCCTAAAGGTTCTAGAATCTGACTTTAATTCCATCTTTACTAAGACAACAATGAAGCTCAGATGGCCAAATAAGCACTCACAGGGTTTCATTCCTCTGATGTGGAACTCTTCTTTAGAACACCCTCTCTTCTAACTGGTCCTTTCTCTGCTCTGGTTTTCCCCTTTTTCACATGTTTATCTCACAGATCCCTGCGGAACATGTGTAATGCCATCCAATCATGCTTCACAAATCACACTGCTTCTCCTCACTCCTGAACTTCAGACTCCGCTTCTCCCATCACTGCATCTGACAGGGTCACAGCAGAACTCAAAGATAAGCTCCAACACCCTGCGAGTTTCCTGGGCAGGGACTGTGGGTACAGCATGCAGAGGGGACACAGAGCGGCCTAGAGAGTTCACAGTAAAACCCGTAGATGGGGGATGCCTCAGCCGAGTCAAAACTCCATGGGGCACAAGCTATTTGTATGCAACATTACTTCAGTCTGTCTTTACTTTGTGTCCCAATAAATTCCTCTATAAAGGTGGGCCTTCTCCCTCTATAAATTAGAAACTTATTTTGGTTTTGCTTAATTTTGGCTTGTTTTTCTAGTCAAGGTCTCACTATGTGGTCCAGGCTGGCCTTGAACTCAGTATGTAACCCCACTGGCTTCTAACTCAAATCAATCCTCCTGCCTCAGCTTTCCAAGTGGTGGGATTACAAGTGTGTGCCATTGTGCCTGGCTTAAAAATGAGTAATTTTTTTAAAACTTTATACCAAAGGATAGTCCTAGTGAATACTACAATTTCTAGGAGTTGTGAGTATGTGAGTAGGGGATGAAGAGTGGTAAAACTTGGGGAAAGTAATGTTTTTCTTAGCAAAATTACATATGAGAATGAAGTCCAGATGAGTTTCAAAGACTCTAGGGTATGTTCTGGGTATACTCAGAGGGTAAAGCTCATGAAGATACCAGATGAAACTTGCAACCACATGTCCATTACCACAGTTAATAATTACAAAATTTCCCAACCTGCAGAAGGCCACTTTACTCAGAAAGACCAATACACCAATAGCCCTTCACCTTTAAAGTGGCCAGAGTCTGACAAATGGGTCAAAGATTTGAAAAGCAGGACCAGCTTGTACCAGCAGGTTTTGTCTTTGCCAAACTGCTGCTAAAACATGCTTGTTACAAAATACATGGGGTTAAAGAGAGAGCTCTGTCCCTCTCCTTACCAATCCAATCCTCACTGTTACAATGGAGTATAGCCAGCATAAGCCCTTTCTGGGTCAGTTTTACATGTCACAAGATCCTTGGTGACATCAACTGAAAAAATAAAGAAGACTACAACTAAAAGCATGTGTTTTGGAATAAGACAGGTATGACTTTAAACCCCTGCTCTGCAGCTTACTAAAACTTCAAACTGACAGTTGTGAAGCCAGGGGATGGTTAAATGGCATTCATTACAATATACTTTCTATTTCTGAACACATTTGAAAAATCTCTAATAAACATCTTTACCATCAAATGAAAGTTTTTTTGTGCTTGAAAATGACAATTTCTATCTCAGTGTTGTTAAATGGCATACAGGAATTAGTATTAGCTTTTTATAGTCATATCTAGGAAACTCCACATACACATAACTGGTGACATACACAACTCATACTATTCTCTTCAATGTTTTGTTTTTATGTGTTTTTCATAGTTTTAATAATAAAATTGAAATAATTTTTGTATCTGCTTCAGTCCATACACAGTCCCCCTTATATGCCAATTTGTAAGGTTGTCATTTTTTTTTTTTCTGAGACAGGGTCTCGCTTTGTAGTTCAGGCTGGCCCTCAGCTTACTATGTAGCCCAGGCAAGCCTGGAACTCAGCAATCCTCCTGCCTCTGCCTCCCAAGTGCTGGGATTACAGGCGTGAGCCACCAAGCCCAGCACTGTGGTATGTGGTATTGATGGCTGGTAGGCATGAGTCACCATGCCCAGCATTGTATGTAGTTACTGGGATGGAACTCAGGGCCTTGTGCTTGCAAGGCAGGCACTGGAACCACTGAGCTAAATCTCTGGCCCCTGTAAAGTTTTTATCATTTTATTTTATTTTATTTTATTTTATTTTATTTTATTTTATTTTATTTTATTTTATTTTTTGAGATGGTCTCATACTGTATTTCAAGCTGGCCTTGAACATATATAAAACAGGTGGGCCTCCAGTTCCTAACAATTCTCCTACCTCAGACTCCTGATTATAGGTATGTGACACCACACAAGGCTCAAGCTCCTAATCATTTTAATGGTAGCTTGATACTTTAACAATGAATCTAATTTAGTTAGCCATTATTTTTAATTCATTCACTTGTTTGTAACTTATCATTATAGAGATAGTGCTGCAACAAATTATTTGGTGCACTTAGCATCAGTTTTCAGTTATGTTCTTAGGAGAAATGCTTATAGAACTATTAAATATGTACATTTTATTTTTGTTTTAATTATTTACCTTTTATAGCTCTTAATATTTATTATATTGTTGTTTGTAAAAGAACTAGATGTTTTATAATGTTCCAAACACTGAGTGGACTAATCTTCCCGCAACTTCTATTACATCTTATAAAGTAATTTTGCTAATAAGGACACAGAGGTACCTCATAGCTATGTGATTCGCATTCCCCTAGTTACTTGACACACTGAAATAATAATAAATTTTAAATTACATTTGGATTAAAATTCAATATATGAGGAATACTTAACCATGTGTACACACAATGTAATAGAAAAACATGTCAGAGGTTAGATACATGTCACAGGAAAAGAAGTACATTGTTAAAACTCTAAAAACACTCATCCTCACAGTAAAGTGAAAATGTAAAACAATGAGCAAACATTTTCTACCTGTCAAACTGGCAAAGATATGTGGACAGGGTACAAGTGTACAGGGCAAAGATTTATACTGGTAAGAGTTTCACCCAACTATAAAAAACAAATATTAATAGACATGAACAATCATAGATAAGTACTACCACAATTGTAAGGGGACACCTCAAAACCCTATTATCAAAAGAAGACAGATCAGGGCCAGAGATTTAGCTCAGTGGTTCCAGCACCTGCCTAGCAAGCAAGGTCCCTGGTTCATCCAGTAACCACATACAATAGCGGGTGTGGTGACTCACACCCACCAGCAATCAATAGCACATACCACAAATGCCAGGCTTGGTGGCTCAAACCTGTAATCCCAGCACTGGGGAGGCAGAGCCAGGAGGATTGCTGAGTTCAAGGCTTGCCTGAGCTACATAGTGAGCTCAGGGCCAGCCTGAACTACAAAGTAAGACCCTGTCTCAAAACAAACAAACAAAACAACAGACCAATCCTACAAAAAATCAACAATGAAATACTAGAAGTGAACCAAACTTTGAAACAAATTACTTAGTAGATGTCTACAGAATGTTCTACCCCACAACATCAGAATACACATTCTTCCCAGCTGCATGTGGGACTTTCTCCAAAACAGACCACATACAGGCTCATAGAATTTGCTTACATAAATGCAAAGTAATTGAAGCTACTCCATGTATTATTATTAGGCCATAGTGCAATGAAACTGGAAACCAATGACAAATAAAACCACAAAAACTTTATAAACACACGGGAATTAAATAACACTCTCCTGAACAACCAAAGGGTCAGATGAAATTAAACATTCAGACAATTTCTACAATTAAATGACAATAACAACACAATGTACCAGAACTTTTGGGACACAATGAAAGCAGTTCTAAGAAGGAAATTCATACTGGTGAATTTCCATATCAGGAAAACAGAGCAGCTCAAATAAACAACATAATGTTTACATTAGGATTAATGTAATGTTTTTTAGGTTGTTTATTTGAGCCTGCTGTTGTCGCTGCCTCAAGCTTCTAGAAAAAGAAGAGCAAGCAAAGCCCAAAGCTCATATAAGGGAGGAAATTACAAAAATCAGAGCAGAAATGCCAGGCATGGTGGCTCACAGCTGTAATCCCAGCACTTGGGAGGCAGAGGCAGAAAGATTGCTCTGCAGTGGAGGCTAATTTGTGCTACACAGCTCAGGGCCAGCCTGAACTACAAAGCAAGACCCTGTCTCAAAAAAAAAAAATCTGACCAGAAATTAATGCAATGGAGACTAAGAGAAAACAAATACAAAGAATCAATGAGTAG
Organism: Thryonomys swinderianus; assembly: GCA_004025085.1. Lineage (NCBI taxonomy): Eukaryota > Metazoa > Chordata > Mammalia > Rodentia > Thryonomyidae > Thryonomys > Thryonomys swinderianus. The sequence continues at coordinate 6,345 of PVIC010023344.1, read as the reverse complement.
AAGAATTGGTTTTTTTGAAAAATCAAAATTGACAAACCCTTAGCCAACCTTATCCAAATAAAGAAAGAAAAAACTCATTCAAGCAATTAGGAATCAAGAGGGTGAAATCACAATAGATCCTACAGAAATCCAGATCATCGATATCTATTTTAAGAACGTGTATCCTTATAAGATGGAAAATACAGATGAAATGGACAAGTTCCTAGATACATATGAATTACCAAACTGAACCAAGAAGATACAGAAATTCAAAATAAAACAATATTAGCCAATTAAATAGAATAAGTAGTCTAAAAACTACCAACAAAGAAAAGAACTCTCTCTGATGAATTCACTGCTGAATTCTACAAGAAATTAGTAAGATCTAATGCTACTACTCATCAAACGCTTTAATGAAATTGAAAAGGAAGCAATACTCCCAAACTCATTCCTGGAAGCAAGCATTACTCTGATTCCAAATACAAAGAAGGATCCAACCAAAAAGGAAAATTATAGGGCAGTCTCCCTAATGCACATAGTCCTCAATAAGATCCTGGCAAAGAGAATGCAGCAAATCATCAAGAAGGTTATATACATACTGGAATGAATCCAATTGCAGGGATGGTTCAACATATACAAATCAACAAATGTAATATACTATATTGAGAGCCAAGGACAAAATTATATGAGCATTTCAATAGATGCGGAAAAGGTCCAACACACATTCATGATTTTTTTAAAAACCCTACAGAAAATTGGAATAGAAGGTCTTTATCTCAATCTGATAAAACCCATCTATGACAAACCAACATGCAACATCATACTAAATGGTCAAAAAGCTTTCCCTCTAAAACCAGGGACAAGACAAGGGTGTCCACTGTCACCACCCTTGTTCAGTTTAGTTCTGGAAACACAGCCAGAGCAATTAGTCAAGAGAAAGAAATAAAAGGAATAAGGATAGGAAAATAAGAGGTTAAATTATCATTATTCACAGAAGAGATGATGTTCTACATAGAAGACCCCAAAAACTCCACCAAATGACTTAGATTTGACAACCAAATTCGGTACATAGTTAGATATATAATCAACACTCAAAAATCAATAGCCCTTTCATGATAGCTCAATCTTGGAAACAACCCAAATGTCCATCAACTGGAGAGTGGATAAAGAAGATGTGGTTTTTTTTATAAAATGGAGTATTACTCTGCCATAAAGAATGACAATATCAATCCATTTAGGTGCAAATGGAGACACCTGGAGGATATACTAATAAGTGAAATCAATAGATCACAGACAATTACCGGATCTTCTCTTTGGCATGAACACCTGTAGATGCAAATGAGCTCTAGAAAGTATGATAGCTTTTATAGAGTGCAAAATTTCTATAGGAAACTTGGTGTGGGAATGTGATGAGGGAAAGGAATAAATATGATACAGAAAGAAAATAAAAGAACATGTATAAAGGGGTGAGGAGGTGTGGGTGGGTAGGAATATTGGTAAAAATGAGAATTAACTTGTGTCATATACTGGTACAAATTTCCCAATGTTATACATGATTTTGAGATGTATATAAATTGTACCAATAAAGAATTCAATTTATAAAAAAAATCAATAGCCTTCCTGAACACAAATAATTAGAGAAATAATCCTTTTCACAATACCATCCCAAAAAATGAAATACCTAGGAATTGATCAAATTAAGGAAGTAAAAGACCTCTACATTGAAAACTATAGTACTCTGAAAGAGGAGTTTGAAGAGGATATCAGGAAGTAAAAAAGATATCTCTTATTCTTAGAAAGAAACAATATAATGAAAATGGCCATACTTCCAAAATTGTTATACAGACTCAGTGTAATCCCAATCAAAATCCCAAAAGCATACCTCACAGTATTTGAGAAAACAATCCTAAAATTTATTTGGAACCAGAAGAAACCTGGAATAGCAAAGGCAATTCTGAGCAACAAAGGCAAAGCAAGAGACATCAAAATCCCTGACTTCAAATTATACTACAAAGCTACTATGACTAAAATACTATGGTGCTGGCAAAAAAGAAAGAAAAAAGAAAAAAAAAAGAGCCGAAAGAGGAAGAAACAACTTCAAACACACTCGGCCACCTTATCTTTGACAAGAGAGCCAAAAATCTTCACTGGAAGAAAGACAGTCTTTTTAATAAATGGTGTTGGAAAAACTGATTTTCCACATGCTGAAGATTAAAACTAGACCCACATCTTTTATTATGCACTAAACTCAAAGCAAAATGGATCCAAGATCTAAATATTAAAACAGAAACACTAAATCTGCTGGAAGACAGAATAGGTAGAACTCTTGAAGACATTGCTATAGGCAAAGACTTCATGAACAAAACCCAGACCACAAGGAAAATACTGCAAAGAATCAATGAATGGAACTTCATCTCATTAAAAGGCTTTTGCAAAACAAGAGAAATCATCAACAGGGTGATGAGACAATCCACATGGTGGGAAAAAAATTTTGCCATCTATTCAGATAAAGGACTATTACCTAGAATATATAAAGAACTCAAAAAATCGGACCCCAAAAAATTTAAAAACCTACTGCAAAAATGGGCATCAGAAATGAAAAGACACTAAAAGTATAAAAAAAAAAGTTCAACATCACTGGTTATTTGTAAAATGCAAATTAAAACAATGGTGTGATTCCATCTCACTCCAGAAAGGATAGCTGCTATCAAGAAATCAACCAGGTCAGGGATTTAACTCAGTGGTTCCATCATCTGCCTCACAAATGCAAGGGCCCTGTTTGATCCCTGGTACCCCATATCACAATGTCGAGTGGCTCACACCTGTAATCTCAGCACTTGGGAGGCAGAGGCAAGAGAATTGCTGTGAGTTCAAGGCCTGCCTGAGCTACAGTTTTTTGAGACCCTGTCTCAAAGATGCCCATCAACTGGAGTCTAGATAAAGATGTGGGGTTTTTTTATAAAATGAAGTATTACTCTACCATAAAGAAAGTTTCATTCATTTATGTGCAAATGGACACACCTTAAGGACACACTAATAAGTGAAATAAATAGATCACAGATATGTAAATACCGTATCTTTTCTCTGGTATAAGAACCTATAGAAGTAAATGAATTCTAAAATGTATGATAGATTTTGTGAAATAGGAAATATCAAAGGGAATATGATTACGGAAAGTAATGAGGGGAAAGAATATGATTTGAAAAGAAAAAGAAAGCACATGTATATAGGGGATGAGGGGTTGTGTGGTAGATAGGGATATGGATAAAATTAACTCGTATCATATACTGGTACAAATTCCCTAATGTTGAGTGTAATTGTGAGCTGTATATAAAATGTACCAATAAAGAATTCAATTTAAGGGCCAGAGAGTTAGCTCAGTGGTTCCAGCACCTGCCTCGCAAGCACAAGGTCCTGAGTTCAATCCCTGGTGACTCACACCCACCAGCAATCAATACCACATACCACAGTGCCGGGCGTGGTGGCTCACGCCTGTAATCCCAGCACTCGGGAGACAGAGACAGGAGGATTGCTGAGTTCAAGGCTTGCCTGGGCTACATAGTGAGCTCAGGGCCAGCCTGAACTACAAAGCGAGACCCTGTCTCCAAAAAAAAAAAAAAATTCAATTTTAAAAAAGAAAAAGAAATCAACCAAGTGCTGGAGATTGTAGCTCAATGGTCCTGCCACCTGCTTGCAAGTTCAAGGTCTTGAGTTCAATCTCCAGCTCCACACATAAAAAAAGAAATCAAGCAGTAACAAATGCTGGAGGGCTGTGGAGAGAAGGGAATCTTTCTCCATTGATGGTGAGAGTTCAGACTGGTAGTACTGTTGTGGAAATCATTGGAGAGATTTCTCAAATAACTAAAACTAGAAGTTTCATCTGACCTAGCTATTGCCTTTCTTGGTATTTTCCTGAAAGAATTAAAAGCAACATACCACAGCAATAATGTACATCCATGTTTATAGTGGTACAGTTTGTAATAGCTAAATCTTGGAAACAGCCAAAATGCCCATCAACTGACAAATGGATGAAGAAGATTTTTTTATACAATGAAATAGTACTATGTCAAAAAGAAAGATACATTTGAGACATTTCTAGTTAAATTAAAAAGATGGTGAAACCATACTCTTAATTAAATAAATTGGATACACATTTTTAAATACTACATTGTTTCTTTGGTGTGAGAACCCAAAAGTAAAATAAGGACCAAAATGTACAACAAATATTGGGAAATGGGAAGAAAATTTTCACATGAGAAGAGAAACAAAAAGGTAGGAAGGGAAAGGAAGGAAGGGACAAAGGAAAGAGGAATAGAAGAAAAAATGGAAAAGCTTTTGTAAATAAGGATGGGACAAAGGGTCAAGGGAGGATGGGAAGAAAGAAGGAGCAAGATAAATCATGTATAGGTACAAATTTCCTATGATAAATGTGATCATTATATGTATCTAAAGTGTACCAATAAGTGTTTTGCTTCAAAAAAACAAAACTTAAATATCTAGGAATTAACCTAACCAAGAGAGTAAAAGACCTCTACAATGAAAACTATAGCACTCTGAATAAAAAAAATCAAAGAGGACATCAGAAAATAGAAAGATAATTCCTGTTCTTTAATAGGCAGAACCATTATCATGAAAATGGTCATACTTGCAAAATGGATACACAGACTTAACTCAATTCCAATTAAAACAATCCTAAAACAATTCCAATTAAAACAATCTCATAAAACAATCCTAAAAATTCATATGTATTATGGCTTGTGTTGAGATGTCTCCCCAAAGCCTCATGCAGTCATAAGCAGGTCTTTTTTTCAGAGATGGCTGGATCTAGAGTTTGTTACCCTGGAATTGACTCATGATGCAATGCTGGACTCGGGGTTGTTACATTAAGGGTATGAATGCTACTGCCCTAAGATGTCTGGATAAGATATAAGAGGCAACTGGTACAAATTCCCAATGTGAATGTGATGTGATGTGTATACAAAATGTACCAATAAAGAATTCAATTTTTAAAAATATATATATATATATATATATGAGGAAGAAAGATGCTATTAAGGTCACTTGTTGCTTTTGCTACTTTCTGACTACAATGAACTATTTCTCCTCTGCAACATTCCTTTGCTATGTGCCACTCTGCCTTGGACCTAGTCAACTATGGATTGAAACCACTACCAACTGTGAGATAAATAATGTTTTCTTCTTTTAATTTTGGGTGTCAGGTATATTGTCTCAGCAATAAGAAAATTAACTAAGAAAATATGTGACCAGAGAAGAGCTAGAATAGCAAAAGAATTTCTGGACGATAAGGACAAGGGAGGAAACACCACAGTCCTGGACTTCAAGTTATACTACAGACATGTGGGCCAACGAAACAGAACAGAGGCTGCAGAAACAATTTCAGCTACTTGATATTTGACAAAGGAACCAAAAAACATATGCTGAAGGATAGATAGCCTGTTTAACAAGTGGTTCTGGGAAAACTACCTACATACAGAACACTGAATTTAAACCCATATATCTGAACATGTACTAAACTAAAATCAAAATGGATCAAAGATTCTAAATATTAAAAACAGAAACACTTAATCTGACAATATAAAACAGGTAAAATTCTTGAAGATATAGCTGTAGGTAAAGACTTTCTAAACAACTCTACTGCAAAAGTGGTAACACCAAGAATCAATAAATGAGACCATATAAAATTAAAAAGCTTCTATACAGAAAAGGAAACCAGTCAGAGTAAGAAACAACACAGAGAATGGAAAAAAATTTTTGCCAGCTATTCCTTGGTCAGAGGACTAGAATATATAAAGAACACAGATGAACTAGATTCCCCCAAAAAAAATATCCAAATCCAAAAAATGGGCAACTGAAATATATATTTTTCTTAATAAGAAACACAAATGCCCAACAAACACATGAATAAAAAGTTAAACATCTCTGGCATTAGAAAACATGCAAATTAAAACAACACTGAGATTCTATCTTACTCCAGAATAAATGGCTATCATCAAGCAATCAGATAACAGGGCCGGAGATTTAGCTCAGTGGTTCTGGTGCCTGCCTAGCAAGCGCAAGGTCCCTGGTTTGATCCCAGTAACTACACACAACAATACAGGACATGGTGACTCACACCCACCAGCAATCAGTACCACATACCACAATACCAGGCGTGGTGGCTCACGCCTGTAATCCCAGCACTCAGGAGGCAGAGGCAGAAGCAGAGGCAGGAAGATTGCTGAATTTGAAGCTTACCTGGGCTACATAGTGAGCTCAGGGGGACCCTAAAAAGAAGAAAGAAAGAAAGAAAGAGAGAGAGAGAGAGAGAGAGAGAGAGAGAGAGAGAGAGAGAGAGAGAGAGAGAGA